>QVRM01003016.1:75000-98929 GCA_003439945.1 Dermanyssus gallinae | reverse complement strand
TGCGTCGGGCCCAGAAAGTTGAAGCCCTCAGGGTAATCGCGTGCTGGACAGTAAGCGCAGCGGCGGCCCTCGTCCTTGCTGGAACAATCCCCAGGAATCTGAAAGCCGCCAAAGTCCGCCGTTTATGGAGCAACCCCCAGCGCAGAAAGGACGAGGAGTGTCGGCATATAATCGACCTCTGGCAGGAAGAGTGGAACGGCTTACAAGAGGGTGCCCCAGGCTCCAGTCTCCACGCCGTAATCCCCAGCATCAAATACTGGCTGTACCGCCCGGACAGGCCTGTCTTTGATGTTGAGGTATCCTGACAGGCCATGGCGACTTCCAGTCTTGCCTGTTTAGGATCGGAAAGGCTTCAGCCCCAAGTGCATCCCCTGCGGCGATGGACCGGAAGACACCCCAGATCACAATGCACTGAGGTGTCTAGCATGGGCGGCGCAGCGCGCACATCTACCGCTTTTAATGAATACACAGACTTTTAACTTACGTGACCTTTGCAGAAAATGACGGAACCGATCTTACACTGGAACACCATAGCTAAAGCCATTTTGCAGAAGAAAACGAACGCCAACTACCTAAGGCTCCCCCTCCCGTGGCTCCCGGAGAAACATACCACTCAGGAGAAGTAGACTTGCCCCCCATGACTGTTTGACGCGATGCACACGCAGTTTCCAGTCAGGTCGGGGAACGGAGACACGACTGTTTTTTGTGGGTTGGAGCTCCACACTAAAGGTCCACTCTCGCAGGGAGCTTCCCCGCAATCCTAAGTTGCAAAGCTCCATACACCACTCGGTGCTCAAAACTGTGGTTCAACAGCCAGTGCTACGACACTAAACAGAATGTGAAGCAATCATTCTTTCTCGCCCGTTACGGTCCTGAGATGAGCGACTTCTACAACAGGAGGTCCGCAAATGATACTCTAATACCCTAAAAGAGGCCCAGCTCGTACATATTGAGGCCAATCTACATCAGGAATATGTTCTCGTCAGCGGGCACAATGTGAGGCGATCAATGTTTGCAATACTAGTGGATTTCAAATCTGCGTCTTGCAACGTCGACTTTTAGAAATGGCAACATATGGTCTGTCGCCACGCTTTTTTAAGCTATTCACAGCTATTCACCAGGAAAACTACGTGATACTGGACGACGGTATTGCCAAACATTCCAAATTTGGACCAGCGGGTGTTTCACATGGCGATAACCTTTGTCCAGTTCTGTTTTATGTAATTATCAGTAAGCTACCTGCGATTCTGAGTCAGAAGCATTCATCATCTAATTTTCTGATGATATTGCTATCTACTCTGAAAGTCGTATCCATATTCCACAAGTGTTGGACACTCTTGCAAACTTTGTGAGAGATACCTCGCTGAAGATGAATATTTCCAATACAAAAGCAATGAATATCAGTCGTGGGTGACGCCTTGCAACAGCTAATACCATGAAAATTCGCAACCAACGTATTGACATTTTGACCAATTGTTTACATTGGGGTTTGGAACTTACGCCAAGCAGCATTTTGTTCTCTAGAAAAATGAAGGAAGGGGTTCGTGAACCGCTGGTCGGCATGCACTCAATTCATAACCCACAGCTCCTCTCACTGCGACCAGCTTTAAAATTATTTGACCTAAAAGTTGCCCCCATAGTGTAGTACGCGGTCGAGCTTGCCTAGAAACACATAGGTGTTCACCGAAGCAGTCGCAACTGATTGGTGTATCTGGCTGCGCGAACACCCTTATCACTTTTCAGAAGACCTCTGTGGCGCCGCTTTTATCTGCGGCTAACCCGCGGGCATCAAGAGAATTTGCTAAAGTGGAAAGCTAATGCGTAAAGTAGACATGCACTTCTATAGAACACAATCTATGCTGAGCAACTCGTGAAAGGATGCCCAATACAACCTATGTCGTCTAATCATGCCGCATGCAGTGCATTACGCAGTGTGCACGACAGTTTGCTTCCACGAGCAGACGAGCAGTGCACCTGTCGCCACTGTGGAGTAACTTACTTAACTCAGTATTGCATTGCTAGAACCAGCCGGCACTCCGTCAGATTCATATATAACATACACTCGACTTGAATATATATATATATATATATATATATATATATATATATATATATATGCGTCTAGCATGTATCGTATGTGGTAAATTAGGTAAAAATCAATCGGGATTAATGTGAACAAAATGTTAGAGTTAGGCAGTCTACGTTTATTGAAAAGACTCTCTCTCTCTCTCTCTATATATATATATATATATATATTATATATATTATATATATATTATATATTATATATATATATATTTAATGCATGTTTCAAACGTAGTTAACAATTTATTTGGCTACAATATTATATGTATGATTATTCCTCTTTAATAACTTATAGTTTGTCTATACTGCAAGTTTGCGTGAGACTTTTTAAACAACTAATCCGAAGTAATACACTTAGCACCTTTTTCACGTTTTACGTTTAAATCATCTACGTAGTGGTGTGTCAATTACTCTCCACCGGATGTGTTGCTAATATCGACGCGTTGTGAATAACGCGTTTGCATGGAGAGTTGTTTCGCGACGTGCCCATGAGTGTAGAGACTACTATGTGATTTTAACACCCCTTTTCCAATAAAGGTGACTTTGTATTGTATACGAAAGCTAATCGATGTGCGCGCGCCTACCACCTACCGACAAATATGCCATACGCGGTCACGTTTGACTTTGGGCAGTGGTGTACGTCCTCTTCCATTTCAACAAGATCCTCGAGTCTAGCGCGGGTGAAACCATACGTGGGGCTGTTACAACGCTGGTTATCCATGTGTGCAGCCGCTGGCAGCGTCGAATTGAGCGCTGCGCTGATGAACAGCAGTATGGTGAGCAGCTGAGCGACTGACGACGATACATCGGCTGCGATATGGCCGCGAGAAAAACGCACCGGACGGACAGAGGCAGTCCTAGTTACACTAACAGCTCGGTAAGCTGCAATGTCCTGACTCAGTCGTCGTCGTTGTTGTTGTTGTTGTTGTTGAGGCATTACTTTAGCACTACGACCATCCACACAACAACAACAACAACAACAACAACAACAACAACAACAACAACAACAACAACAGCAACAACAGCAACAACAACAACAGCAACAACAGCAACAACAGCAACAACAACTACAACATCAACAACAACAACAACAGCAACAACGCCTAGCGTCGCATTGGCGTCGGCTTGTACGTTGGACGTGAACAACAATTGGCCTCAACTTGTTGTTCCACTAACTTCTTTCGGCTAACTAAAAAGCGAGTTCTGTGTCACAGCAGCAACAGCAACAACAACAACAACAACATCGAGCCAGCAGACAATAACATGCGGCGATACCGGTAGACATACAGAGGGTTTGCTTGAATGAACTTCGAACCGACGAAGCGGCTGGCCTACCAACAACGACGACCGGCACTGCTAGGTCACGCGGCGTCCGTGACGGAATTCATCTCCCTTTGGAGCAGCAGCGGCGGCTAGGGGTGGTGACGCCGCAGCAGCAGCTGTGCGTCACTGCGACACCATGGTGTCAATCGTAACCGTCGATAATACATTGTTGTTGATCTAGTCCTGGTGTCGATCTAGTAGTACAGCACGTTGTGCAACCTACTAGCAACCCAACAGCATCTTGAACTTTAACCCACCCGGTCGTCCCTTCCTTTTGCCTCCGCCGCCTCCCGCGAGACAATCTCCCTCATACAACAACAACCGCCGCAACTATATGCTCGTTGCGTTTCTAAGCTGGTTGAGTGAGGATGATCACGTTACGTGTACGTGTGCTAATCTCCCGTCGAAACGAATGCGTGCGATAGTGTTTTGAGCGGATTAGGGTTTAAGTACTCGTTTGCTAGGCTAAACAAAGCATTTGCGCTAAAAGTGAACTGCCGCCACCACTGAACATTTGCTATCTGGTGGACGATGTAATGATGAAATGGTTTATATATATATATAGCAACTCATGTTTTTTGTGATAATTTCGGCTTGGTTTATTTGAATGGCTTTGAATTTTTAAGCGCATGATGTACATGACGAAACATGAGTATAGTGTTGATTTCATTGCAATCTCAACATCAGTTCATACAAAAAATAAAAAAAGTTTGAAAAAACAGTGTTGCAAAATATTAGCAACAATAGCGCCTTACAGCGTATTCGATTCTTAGCAGGGCTGTATGACTCATTTGAAACTACATATTTTATTCTGAAAACGGGTTTTTCGTCCCTTCTTCTGAATCAAATCGTAAACTCGGTCTTTCATGGAGTTAATGAGCTGTTGTAAGTACGAAAGTGGAATATTAGTCCATGCTTGCTGGACAGCTTCTTTGAGGTCCGACAAATGATTATATTGTCGACCATTTGCGTAAATCTGCTTTACCAAATGTCCCCAAAGATTTTCAATAGGATTCAGGTCTGGACTTAATGCCGGCCAGTCAAAAAGTGGCACTCCTTGTTCTTGAAAAAAGGCTATAGTGCTAGCCGAGGTATGAAACGTGGCGTTGTCTTGTTGAAAAACTGCGTCAGGTCCCCCAATTCTTCTGAAGTGGGCTTTTAACTGGGAACCGATAATGCGCTGGTACATGTCAGAATTGTTTCGGCCTACAATCTCGACTAGATCAGACTTCCCATTATATCCAAACGCGCCCAAATATTTCACAGAGCCACCACCGGCCACACGTTTCGAGAACCATTTAGGTTCCTTCCGTAAGTCGTGCCAATAGTACTGACAGCCGTCAGGGCCATCGAGATTAAATTTCTTTTCATCCGAGAAGACGATGTTTTTCCACTCGTTATCCCAAGTTTGGTATCTATGCGAAAATTCACGCCGTGCGACAATGTGCTTCGGTTGCAGTCGCGGCATAAGCTTCCTTTTCGCGTATCGCACGTTTTTGTCAGAACTTAACACTCGGTACACTGTGGATCGGTGCACTGGCACTCCCAAAGTAGTCCTGATCCTGGAAGAAGACATTTGGTCATGAGTAGCCAACTGTATGATCCTTCGCCGATCTCGAATAGTCAAAACTGGCTTACGCCCACTGTTAGATCTGCACCTTTGGTTCACTCCAGGGTGTAAGAACCTGCTGATGGTGCTCTTATGCCGTCCTAATCTGGTTGCTATAGCAGTTACTGTATGACCGAGCTCAGCATATGCCTCAATTCTTGTCTTTTCGTTATCCGAAAGATCCTTTGTACGACCCATGGTTTAAACATAAGATTCGTCGTTAGTTCGGAACAACGACTAAGCTGTAGAATATTTTGCAGCTATATAACGATTGATTTAGCTAGACAATATTCCTGACCTTTGATCCCTGGGATCGAATATCAGCTGTAGTATCGACTATCCTTCACAAACAAGAGCTGTGTTGTTAGCATGTTATTGTTGCTAATATTTTGCAACACTGTTTTTTCACACTTTTTTTATTTTTTGTATGAACCGATTTTGAGATTGCAATGAAATCAACACCATTCTCATGTTTCGTCATGTACATCATGCGCTTAAAATTTCAAGCCATTCAAATAAACCAAGCCGAAATTATCGCAAAAAAACATGAGTTGCTAATTTTTTGCAACACACGTTATGTATATAAATATATATATATATATATATATATATATATGCAAACACGGGCGATAGCCTTTTCTGAAAATGCCCTGAATAGTTACAATTATTCAACTGTGTGTAATTATGAGAATTTCAAGCTCAATGAAAAACTATTGAACTTAAATCAATTTACCGTCCAAAAAAGACGGTCCTATAAAAAAAGTATATATATATATAAAAAATTATATATGTATATATCTATATATATATAAATATTGGGCCTCCTAGGATTCAGCCAACAAACTTTGGGGTCTAGCACAACTCGGCGAAAAAGTAATTTTTTCCATCATACAAGGGGGCGGAAAGGTCTTCTTTTGGAGTGAGAGCGAATTTACCAAATGTGCGAGTGCAAGAGCCCCAGGCATCCTATCGACAAACCAAACATATTGCGGGTTATAAAAGAAATTTTGTTGAATTGTCTACGTTAGCTTAAAGCGGAATAAGTGTTGTATTATCTTTAAGTTGTATTATCTTTGTTGTATTATCTTTAATGAAATTCTTTGCAATTCTTATATTTTGGCTGTCATGGCCAGTTAAAAAAAAAAAACTTCCGCCCTCTTGTTCCATTGGAAAACATTATTTTCTCGCTGATCGCCATTGTACTAGATCCCAAATTTTGTTGAACGATTCTTGGGAGACGCTGTTTATATATATGTATATTGGGTGGGGGATTACCTGCCACCAGGGGGCGCAATGAATGCCTATAAATTGGTCTGAAAAAAACCTGAGAGCCTTTTTGGCGTCGGCGCCCGAACGGTGAGTGTCCTTATTGCCACTACGTAGATTCCACCATATACTTATATATATGGAGATATCTTGGAGTCGACTTTGACAGCAATGGCAGAGTTGACTCCACCAAAGATATACTCCTTAATTTACTCAACAGACTCACGATAGCTCCCCTTAAATTCCACCAAAGACTCATATTTTTGAAAGACTTTCTCATTCCCCGTCTCCTATATAAACTGGTCTCCGGTCCCAGACCATCTTACGCACTTTTTAGCGACCTAGATAAAGAGATCAGAAAGGTTGTTAAGTCGAAATAGCTTAAGCTTAAAAACTCAGTGCCGAACGCCTACCTGTACACGCACACAGCACACGGCGGCCTAGACATCCCCTGTCTCCAAACATTCATTCCCAGACTCCGCCTCTCCCGCCTGACAGCACTACAACACTCCACGCACCTTAGGGTCCAATAGATGCTAACCACCGAGCACTTCAATTTTTTTTTGCGAAAACAAGACTTCTTTGCGAGCGCTTGGGAACTTCCATTGAGACCGCTACACAAGAGACCGATTACTGGTTTCAACAACTACACAACACGTTCGATAGGCACATTTTAAAAAGGCACACAAAACGCTTTTTGTGCATTACTGGATTAAGGGTATGCCATACCTATCTGGTAAGGAGTATTTAAACCTACTAAAGCTCAGGATCAACGCACTACCAACGCGTGCCAGAGTGGCCAGGGGACGCCCGGGCTACAACAAACGTTGTAGGCACGGGTGTCACACGCCTGAGAGGTTGGCTCATGTCGCTCAGATGTGCGATACAACATACAAACAAACAATAAAGAGACATGACGACGTCTGTGATCGCGTGGCGCGTCTTCTCCGCGAAAGGGGTCATGAGGTGGTTCGTGAGCGAGTATTCTGTCGACCGGGCGCACCGGGTCTAAAGCCCGACCTCGTAATAACAACACCTACCGAGGTCTGGGTTTAAGATGCCGAGGTTTGCGGCCCGAGCCGGGACCTGGCAGAAGCGCGGCAGGACAAGATCACCAAATATGACGTCGAGTTCCTAAGGGCGGCGCTCCCCGACCCGCAAAAACCTCGCAGATTCGGATCCATCACTATCTCTATGAAAGGTGTATGGGACTCCGAATCTGCGAGGACGCTCTTGGGGTTCGGCGTCACAAAGAGGAATCTTATGAATCTCACCGTTTTAACTTTGCAAGGAACCTTGAGGATATACCCCTCGCACCGAGTCCATAAGAGCGGGGGCTACCATCAAGCAAGGACACGGACAACTGATTCTTAACTTCACGTGACACCTTTTTACCACCATTTTTATTAAGGCGAGCACTGCCGAGTGTGCAAACGTATTGTAAATGAATAATAAATAATCACAATATTTTCCATATATATATGTATATATATGATTACCTTTAGCACACACCCACATCAAATGGGTGCCTGCTACAATTTATCTTGGTTACATATCCGTAGGTTTCTGTATGCGTACTCCTAAAAATTACTTACGTTCTCACTAATCAAGAAATAGGTGGGTATAATTTGGATTTGAATGCGCCCATCTGGCCAATTGCCAAGCAAACCACCTGCTTACGAGTTCACAGCATACCACGGTTTTGAGAGTAATAGATCGCTGGCTTCTTAGGCAATTGGAGCTACAACAAAAAATGTTGCATGAATAGCCGTTCACATTCGTAATATGATGTAGATTAGATATGTTGCCTTGCTCGAAAAGTCAGTATACACTAGGAACAACACTTTGCAGCATGCTTCGTTGTGGCGACTGTACTCTCTGCGTTTAGACGATGATTTTTGATCCCGAGAGGCCGCCAGCTAATCAAAGCTATATTTGGCAAGTACGTTGTTTTGTTTTACTTCATCGAACTATGCTGCCGTCGATCGCTCCCCAGAGCTTCTACTGCTCCTGTACCAATCCGACATAGGCCCTTTGAAGGTAAGATGATAACGCCTTTTCAAAACTTGTGATCTGGACCCTCTCTATGGCCCCTTTTAAACAAAAATGAATGCGTTCACATAAAATGCTATTCAATTGATTAGTCGATTAGTGTCCAACAATGCCAGAACAACGATTGTAACGAAGAACTCAGCACCTTTTAATGCCGTGAAGGACCAACGAACACAGACGCTTATACGCAAACGACGCCTAACATAGGACTTTCCTTGCCCCAGAACCTCTAGGCTTCTATGAACATCTAGTGCGTTCGGTGATTAGTGGTGAATTGGTGGATTGCCAACAAAAATCACGCTGGATATTATATAAAAGAGAACTTTTGCATATGTACAACGTATAAGTGAATTAGTAGAGCACAATATATATATATATATATATATATATATATATATATATGACCGTCCAGTGCGTTCGGTAAAAGCCGCCCTACACAAAACGATGGGCTTGATTGGCTAAAACTATCTCGAACCATTAAAACCGAGATCACTGGCTGTGATTAACACACAATGTGCCGCATTTTCACTTGACCCTCTGGGCGGGACGGCGCTCATTCTCTCAGGATCTCAGTCGAGCGGTCAGGGCCATAACGCACTTTTTTGGGCAGCCCTCCTTCGATGAAACCGTGCGTGGACTGTTTGCCTCTTAACGTCGTTCCGCCAACATCAACAGCTCGGATCGGCACAAATCAAACAAGCAAGTGAGCAAGGTCGTCCAGGTTTGTAAATGACTACAGCGTGCCGGGATTATATTGGCAACTATTATAGTCAGAATCATAACGTCCCCATAACGTCGGCCGGGTGTTATTAGGACCTACCATTTCACCCGTTTCTGGAGCGGCCTAGGCGCTACGGTCGCCACACTTAAATTGCGCGAGAAATCAGCGAAAACTGCCGACAAGCTTGCCTGTATGAATGCACTTTCGTTTCGTCATTGCAGCAAGCAGAAGTCTACACAGCCAACCATCAAAAGAGGTGATGGCTAACTGCGTAAGACAGAGTCCCTCTGTCATCTCCGTTTGATATAGAATGTACGACAATATATGAATATATATATATATATATATATATATATATATATATGTGTGTAGCTAGGCGGTGACCACTCCCTTACCATTATGACGGGTTGAGTAGATTAGGTCAATTGCTCACTTTGGCAGTAAAATGCATTGCGGCAATGGCGGCATATTTGCAGCGGCAAACTTGGCCCCGCCGCTCATTTATGCTCTAGGTAGTAGTAGAAGAAAACAAGTCCTAAATGGCCATAGGTCATAAAGCGCAGGGCAGCGTAGTTACGGCTATATGTACCTCTAAGCAACAAAGTATCCGCCTTATGTTAGCAATCATAATAATAATATTAACCGCAAGTTGACCGCACCCACTGTTACCACGGCAGTATTGACAAGAGCATTACGTAAGAGAGAGAGAGAGAAATAGAGAAAAGGTTAGTGTGTGTCTTACACAGCATGCCTTCTCAGTTTATCGTTAACGGGTTAAGCGGTGGGTCACTGTCCGGTCAGGTCAAACCAGGCATCAGACGGAATAATCTGAGCCAAGGCAAACACAACAAAAACGATACGATATGAGCAGGGTGAGAAACTGTTTTGCCTACACGAATTCAGAACATCAACAACAAGTCCTGTAGGAAACAGTGTAGGATTTCCAAATAAGTACTCGAAACCGCCTCAGCTCAACACTAGTGGGCATTTGAAAAAAGCCGAACTCGATGCCGAAGTGTTACTTTCCTAATTAAACTTTACAATTACATACACTCCAGAGGAATAGTTGAAATTCATCTCTGCAGTTTTTGTTTACGTGACATCATGGAATACATTTGCTTCTTAAGTTCTACCTAACTAATATTTAGAGGCTACATCTCGAAGAGGGTGGGATATAATGATGATACGTTCGAATTACAGGGAAAGCGGGATGCATTTGTAAACAAGTCCTAAACTATTTTGAATTACCACAACGATGACGGAGAATTGCTTTCGAGCTCATCTTCAAAAGACAAGTGCAGCAGCGATAAAATTACCACAGATGTTACCGTTAGGTGCGACATGAACACTGTTCAGACTTAAGGTGGAGCCAATCACTACTTGCGGGATACAACTCATATAAGCAACACTAAAGATTGAATTAAACTATACATACTAGATAAAGTCCTGTTCTTTTTCCTCTAAAGGGTTCCGCAGTGTGTACAAAAACTGGGATCTGCTGTTGGGGTCATGAAAGGGAATCCCCTATTGGTTGGGAAACTTCAGACGCGGTGGGGCGTAAGCAAAATAGACACGTTTCAAACATATATTTGAATTGTAATTGTGTAATTGAATATAATTGTGTAATTAGGGCTGTTTGTAGGGAAAAAGGTGGTTTTTAATGTGTAATTAAGAGTGTTTGTAGGGAAAAAGTGGGCTTTAATTTGTAATTATGAGTGTTTGTAGAAAAAAAGTGAGTTTTAATGCGTAATTATAAGTGTTTGTAAAGAAAAAGTGGGTTTTAATGTGTAATTAGGGCTGTTTGTAGAGAAAAAGTAGGTTTAATGTGTAATTATGAGTGTTTGTAGAGAGAAGGTGGGTTTTAATGTGTAATTAAGGGTGTTTTTAGGGAGAATGTGGGTTTTAATGTGTAATTAAGGGTGTTTTTAGGGAGAATGTGGGTTTTAATGTGTAATTATGAGTGTTTTAGGAAAAAAGTGGGTTTTAATGTGTAATTAAGGGTGTTTGTAGGGAAAAGTGGATTTTAATGCGTAATTCGTAGTGTTTGTAGGGAGAATGTGAGTTTTAATTTGTAATTAAGGGTGTTTGTGGGGAAAACGTGGGCTTTAATGTGTAATTAGGGGTGTTTGTAGGGAAAAAGTGTGTTTTAATTTTTAATTAAGGGTGTTTGTGGGGAAAACGTGGGTTTTAATGTGTAATTAGGGGTGTTTGTAGGGAAAAGGTGTGTTTTTATGCGTAATTAAAGGTGTTTGTAGGAAAAACGTAGGTTTTGATTTGTAAAAAAAGCTGTTTGTAGAGAGAATGTGGGTTTTAATGTGTAATTAGGGGTGTTTGTAGGGAAAAAGTGGATTTTAATGTGTAATTTGACTGTTTGTAGGGAAAAAATGGGTTATAATGCGTAATTAAGGGTGTCCTTGCAGTGGAAGACAAAACCAAAAATAGATCCACGTTTTACAAGATTAGGGCGATAACAGATGTCCCACGTTCCGCTCAGTAGCTAAGTTGATAAGACATAAATCTAATTCTTTATGATAAATATCGTGTGACCTAGTTTGGATATTAATAACGATTTAATACCCTTTCAATTTAATTCAGTAAATTTAACACGAATTAGTGTAAAACAGCTTAAGGCTACAACTGATTTGTTTGCACATTTCTATGGTAAAACTATACTGGCTTAGGAAGGATCTTGCTTTTGCAAGCAAACATATGCACATATTGGATATTATATTTACAAAAAACTTTTGCATATGTACAACGTATAGTGAATTAGTATAGCACAATACATATATATATATATATATATATATGACATTTTATCTGCTGGCTCTTGCTTAAGTCGCGTGGACGTGTTTGCTGTACGCTTTTATAGCGTGTCACATTTTGTGCAAAAAATCCGCATGATTCTGCAAATACGTGTGTGTGTCAACGACAAGGCAATTCCCTTGAAGACACTCACCCCGAGAAGGCAACCCTAATTATCTCTTACACCAACAGCCCGATAACTACTAACAGTAACAACCACAGCACCAGCAGCAGCAGCAACAACAAGGTATGCTGGACCCTCCAGGTCGTGCATGCCTCATACCCACAATAAATCTGTGTCGAGGCAAGCCGGTAGTAGCCCAACAAGAAGTTGCGTGCAACGTCAAAACTAAGGGCACGCAGTCGAAGCAAAAAAGTGTGCAGTGCACGCACCAACAGACACGAAAAGATGATAGAGTTTAGTAAAAGCTTACGGCGTACATGAACAATCCCGCATGAAGGCAGTCTTTTTGTTAGCAGGTTGCAACTGACTCACTTGGCCAAGTCTCCAACTTCATCTGATACCTCAAAGTCGCATTAGAAAGAAGCCCTAAGAGGCATTCTTTTCTAGGTTATACATGCGGCAAAGCCATCAAGACAGCTAACAACCTGGCTTGTCTAATGTCTCACTCCTTCGGTCCGCGCCAGTCCAAGAGCCGTTTTATGCAACAGCCTCATGGAGATGCATGCTTCAAAGAGCGCAGCGGGTGCTGGCCCTGCGTATCATCAGCGTGTACAAAACGGTGAGCACGGAAACGGCTCTGGTGTTGGCTGGCACTGTACCATGGGATTCTATAGCCGACAAGAGGTATCGACTTGGAGAAGATATGACACGAAGCAAGGACGTCCAGTGCCAGGCAACATTGCTGACAAGATTGCTGACAAGAAGAGTGGAACAACATTTAGAGCAGATGCCCCGGGGCGCAAGCAAAGGTCCTCTTCTCGTACATAAGGGCATGTCTTAGTCGCCCTGGAGGGGAAGAAGACTACCATACCACATAGGTGCTCGTTGGACATGGGGAGTTTTGCTCCTACCCATTGGCAAAGCTGCCAGCCCGATATATCTCCACTGTAGCAATGTTGTGAAAAACACTCCGGAACATACTGCCCTAATCTGCTCGTCTAGGAGCCCCTGCGCCAACTCCTTTAGAGCCTACGCGGCTGCACCCCGCAGACTTCACTCAGCCTACTCTCTCTAGTCGCAAATATGACAATTTCACTTGACAACTGGTACACAATTGCGACTGTCATCAAATGCGCTCTTATTAAGAAATAGCGAGTTTTTCGCATCTGCATGCCGACCGGGCTATTACACCCACCGCCTCAATAGTTTGTAGTAATCCTAACAGCACTTTACTGCAGAGGGGGAAGTGGCTTAAAGCCTCACACTACTGAACCACACCTGCAGTCGAAGACAATCCTACTATGGCGACCGTGTATACGTACCGCATCCCAGTTAGTCCTCTAAAAAAAGAGGGTATCTACTTCCCCCATATCGCAGGCAACTTAAGATGTTATAGATAGACTGCTGTGCTCCGTTTTTGCAGCGCATCTGGGCCCATACAATATTTATCTATTGCAATTGCCGCACTTGAAAAAGTAAACAATGAGGTTCGCTTCTACAAGTTGAGCTAAAACCAGTTTGTCAGAACAATGCGTGTGTCCATTAAAGGCGGTAAAACAATATTGTTCAGTTCGAGCTTGCATCGTCTGCAGAGCCTCTTTAAGCATCTCCGTTGCACACCATCAATCATACCTATGTATGATTGAGCCGTGATTTATAACGAAAGACTTATGGATGGAAAGCTAAATACTGTTGTCTATGAATCAACGGCTGACTACTGTGAACTGCAGTGCTGTGTGCGCGGGTGAGGACTCAAGCGCACCTTATAAAATAAAATCGTGTGCGCACAATATATATTTAGCATTCACTGGTATATAATGTTTTATTTATTGTAGAAAAAAGTATACAAAAACGGAGAGACGCAGCTCTTCTGCGGCACGCTAGACGTTGCTGGGCGCAGGTAGTATGATAATCATTCACGTGAATGCACTCTAACTTGCGTATTCGAGAAATTGGGCTAACCGACGTTGAATTCTACTAGACGCTACAAAGCAGCTCTGATTTTGGCAGACGTACGACATTGTCATTGCTGTCACGACAGACAAAGTAACATGAACAAACCCTGCAGTAAAGGATACAATAAAGAGCTAAGACTAAACCTAGAGAAATCCAACATTTATGGTTGCTGTCCCCTAAAGAATGTTTACTAATCCTTACCTGGAAATTTCTGTCCCGCTGATACGAAGCGGACTGGCATACTGCTCTGTCGTCTATACGTAGATGACGAAAACGCCCTAAAAAGATGTCCATAAGAGTCAAGTGTCTTTGCCTTGTTAAGGATGACTGCTACAATTGCGTCGCCACCCGCAGAACCGTTGGCAAATAAACGAGGCAAGATTGCTATTTGCGACAGTCGCTTGACGCGAAAGCTATGCTCGTATGAGCGACTTGGTGACAGCTATGTGAGTCACTTCATAAGCCTTTACCCTTGTACAAAACGATTTCAGTTTCTGTAAACAATTTCAAAAATGTTGCTTGTTGAATGGATATGTACGAAAGTATGTAAGTTAGTGGCACTGCAATATAGTGGCACTACATGGTATTTGTAAGTATCTTTAACTGAGCATTCTTTGAAGCGCTTTAAGATCTGCATTATTTTTTTGCACAAATTCAAATAGGCTACTTGCAAGTTGTTGACAATCAAGCTCGGCAGCAAAGTGTGCCACAAAAGCATCTGCAAAAATCATTTCTTTAACGTATTCGCATCCGCCTACCCTCAGTATCATCAGGACCGGGCATTGTCATGTAGGAAACGATTTTCTATAACGTGTCCTGGGCGTACCGTGGAACTCGTTCTACGTTGATCGCCCTTCCGATATGGACCGATGCTGTTACATACACCGACTCTTTACCGACAAAGCGCTAACTGGGTGCTACCTGAGTAGGTTGAGTCTGAGCTGGATTAAGGGCGATGGATTGATCGGTGGGGTTGATCTACTATTGGGTTCGTTTGCTTTTTTACTGTGGAAAACGGATGACTGAGCAACACCGACATTGATCTTGAACAGCATAAGAATGAGTTGCAATGTTTGTGCAAGCTAATCAGATCACTCATTGCGGGTAAAACTAAAGTTGTGCTAGCTAAGGGATACTCTATTCCATTCGATAGAGAACTTTAGTCGAACTCAAGATTATCTTACGAGTTGCAACCAGATGTATGCCTATGTCTACATATACGTGCGGTAACGCTGTCCAGCTAGGAACAATCACTTAAGTGAGTACTAATAGTAATGTTAAACCTTGCTTGTATTATTTACCAGATATTTATATTAATATACGCATGTTAACGTTCGTTTATTATGATTTCATAACCACCTTAGATAACAAGCTGATTGGGAAGTAATTTCTTTTAGTTCAGCACTCTCAAATTACGGTCGTCCAGTGTCTGCTTGCTGATAACACTCAAATTTTGATATTTTATGGCACTTATATATTAACATATATAGGCATATCTGATTATTTGCACCACTTCGTTGATTTTCGTTTATATCTTTTCGCAAAGGGCTTTATAGAACGGCTATAAAGCCTTTTCGAAGCAACGTCTTCATACGTTCATGCAGCTGATAGGCTGGAGATGCCCGTCAATATATTTGCTTAATTAAACAGCGATTCGACACTTGATATTTATTTATCAACAAGTAGAAAGAACGCGAATTTATCCATGAAATCCTATGCTCAAAATATGCTCGAACAATAAGTCAGCAAGCGGCTAAGTTGTGCATTGATACAGTTGGCGCATCGTTTTCCAACTATACTAGACGCGGCATCCTGATTTTCAAACGTCTTAATTTTAAAAATCGCCGTCGTTACGCACACGAGTTGATTGCGTATTATATGCTCTAATGAAACAAAATATCTGCCATTAGGGAAAATTTCGTGCTCGTCTACGACACACCGCACATACTTTGGCTTGAACCTCAGGGAAATTGATGTGCTAGTGCATACTGCTTTCAAAGTCGTGACACCTGAAAGATGTCACAGGAGAACATGGCTTGAGTAGAAGAAGACAGAGCAACACAATTCCGCATCCAAATAAATAAGCAGCAATTTATTTTGTCGAACTCGATTTTGTAGGCCTCTGGCCTAAAAAAGGCCGATGATAAACTGCTGTACTTGTATAAAATGTTACAAACTACTGTTCTCGTGTTGTGAGCATTTCGTTTTACTGCCGCTACATACCTGACAATTTGATGCTATTCAGGATATTTTAATTACACTGTTACTTGATTCGTTTTCAGTTAGGTTTTCTATTACTATTGTACTAGAGAAGTATCCTGCACTTCAATCTTAATTTATAATATTTGATTCCTTCAAAGACAACATAATTGCTCTGATAAATTGCATCAGTCCAACTTACATGGCATACGTTTTCTTGCATTCTGCTTTAAATTGATTCATGAATTTTCTAGTTATTTTCTTTCGCTCCTAAGATATATGTTTACCCACAAGGTGTTCGAAAAAAAGTTCAACCCTGCAGACTTCATAGGCAAGGTTTCTACATTACTAATATCTTGTTTTGTTTAAAATACATTTCTATTAGGGTGACGATTTGTACACAATACAGTAGGGTAAGTGTAGAGTTATTAACATGATCGATCAAAAAGGCATTCAGACTACTCCCCATTAAATTTAAAAAAATCCTGCTGATATTGGTCGACCTGAAAAATATCAACGGAGAAACAGAAAAACATTTGCGCATGAATATATATGAATATACCCACTTGGGCCAGACTGCAGCTTTCGTTAAAGTAAGAATTTTTCAACTGAAATAGAGGGGGGATTACGTGTTTAGAAGTGACAGTGAAACTACTAATTTCATTGTATTGATATACAGTTTTCATTATATATTTATTATTAGGACCACGTTGCCCCACTAGTGTATGAATTGTCTGTTTTTTTGTCCCCAGTAGTTGTCTTCAAGCGTTACACAAAACTTAAAACAAAATAGTCTCTCAATCTGATGATCCAACAGTCCTAACGTCTCAAAGGCCACTGGATTGAAGTTATGTGCTCCGTCAGTCGTCTGTTCCGTCCTGTGTGATTCTTTTTGCTGTGCTTCGAAGCAATTCTGCGCAGACATAATGAGGATGCAATTGCTCGGGTTTGACAAAATCGCTTATGCAAAGCGAATAGTTTGGCATTCAAAATTTGTGTTATTAAAAGTTCCGCTGGTGGTTGCTCAGATCGCAATATGTCAACAACTTGAGCCATTGATATTGCCAACTTACTAACTCCCAGAGCTTTGAAGACAACAAGACGGCTAGCAGACTCGGATGGATGAAGTCAATTAGGCATCAGTACAGGTAGCCCTTATATACAGCGTCTCGGGCGATGACATAGCTGTCGGGTGTTTTGCCCTAGTGTGACGTAGCAGGTCACGCGTTATCTATAGCAGCCACACGCCGGGCGGGGAACCTCAGGCTCAGGCTGGGTTCGGCGTTTGCGGTGTTTCTCTGTGTCAGCGGTATCGTCGTCGTCGTCGTCGTTGTTTGGGTTGAAGAACCCCCGGATTTTTTGTGTGATCTTTCATTATGATGAGGTATATTGTAATTTCTTTCCTTGTACGTACATGAAAAGTACTCCGCCTTTCCATCAGCGAATTCTCGTTTGCCAAAACAGGCTGTGCGCCTGTAAGCTCTTCAGCTAGGACTGCACATGCCTAAAATTCTACCGCTCGACCAAGCGTCGCCTTCTTGGTGCAGTGAGGTAAAAAGTAACACCCCTAGTTTTGTAAGCTACTCTGATTTGCTATGTGGCCGGGTCGGAGGCACTTAAGGCAGACCACCGACCTTACGTTAGAAGTTCAAACGGCGATGCTTGACTTGTCAACGGAAGATTTTACTTCCATGGAACAATGTATGGAATACCTTACATAAAGTTTGCAGTGATTCTTTCTCGGAGTTACCCGGCGTATCTTCGGTCGTAGCCTTTGGTGGGTTGCCTGCCAAAAACGGCTTTAACACCTGCGTTAATATCGTATCTAAACTTTATCTTTTATTTAATTAAAATAGTATGAAGAACATCAACATTCCTACGGGATCTCAGGAAACCCTTCGGCGTAAGGAAGAGACTTTTCGACTGACGCCGCGTTTCCCCGCTGAAGCTCGACCGATACGCGCTGCAGTAAAAACTCTCCAGAACGAGGATCCCTTGTGACTGCGTTTAGTCTTTTTCCCAGTTCCTTGAAAAATGTTGACATTTCTTCACCCATGGGTCTGTTCTATGACAATTGGCTAGACGATGAACTGTGGATTGGGTTCTCTGTATTTCGCTAACTTACGGTCATCCGCAAGACAAGCAGAGACAACAGCTTTTTGGCTTGTTCGAGCAGCGTAGCTTCTGGCCAATGTACACGACACGGTAACGTTCCATACACGTAGGTGACCTCTTTCCCAAGGGGTTAGTGTTTTACCGTCCGGTCGTAACCCACTATTGATGCTGAGGCCTAGTGGCTCCTTCACGGCCGGCACCCGTGCACTATCTAGTGAACAGCAGACGACGTCGTTTATTGCGTAGTGTCGTAGGTGGTGGCCGGCGCTGTATCGGCACGATAAAACGTGTTCCCCTGTTGTTGTTATGGGAAACCGACACCGGTTGCAAAGACGAGCGCCACAAACCGTCTTCCCCAGCCGTAGACCAGACGCGATGCGGAGTGTGTTATTGTCCAGCATCGTACCTAGTTGCGGCGAGGGGAGGGCCTGAGGCCACTTGCCACTCATCGGATCGAAGCAAGCTCGTAGCCTCGTCTTGTCAGCCGTGGTTTGCGCCTGAGACAGGAGCGAGCCCTGTTTCCGCTCCACGACAATGCGGTTGAGAGACTCTTGCGATGAGGAAACCGGCAGAGCCTTCTATCGCGCTTCAAATTTGTCGAGGCTCGTACGCGAAGCCCATTTGGTTACCTCCGATGTATCCTCCGGGCCTATGGAAGTAATTAGATGTTTAAAATCTGTGATTAAGCCCACGTAGCACGACAGGGCCCCTTAGTGGTACGGACACCGAGGCCATCTGCGCTGACGGGCAGCGTAGCTTGGGCCCATGCGTTGTCTCCTAGGCGCACACTGAGTAAACACTCGAGTGTCGTTCGGAGGAGTTCGTCGAAAACGTGAACCAAATCATCTATCTTGTACATCGTAAAAGATAATAAGCGTGCGGCCGATCTCGTGCGGCCAAGAAGTCCGCTTTCTCTGTGGGGAAACTAAAAGCTTTGACGATATCACGGGCTATGACTTTTCACTTTGTGGAGCACACTCTGCGTTTTGTGTTTTCCCATGGACATGGATCCAACCTCAGTTTGACTTGTGACTCTGCCTCCTGCTTAGCTATGTAAAGCAGGCGGTGAGCACTAGAGTGGTGGCTAGAAGTAACTAAAACGAGGCAGTTTTCCAAGGGAGTGTTGCATGAGTTTTGTAGTGAGAGCCGTTGTTGAGCACGTTTATTTGAAAGCCATTCATTTGCGCGGCCAAACAATGGTCGCCGCATTTTATTTGAGCGGCAAAACCCAGAGGAGAGTCTGTGTCCTCTTCTTTTGGCTTAGAAAGTACGGTAATTCGGGGCAACACCAATATAGACGAAAGTTTACGGTTGACAAGATAGTCAACAAAGTGTGCTTGTATATTTATATATATATATATATATATATATCTTTGAGAACAAGGCAGACATCTCATGTGCTCTTGGTGACCATCAGCTTGGGCTTGCGACACCGGGAGGATGCGAGGCCGCAGTGCATTCGACTCGGTCCTTTTTGGAGTCACGCTCTGAAGCTACCCTTGTGGTCAAGCTTGACGTCAAGAACGCGTTCAACAGTATTCGAAGGGACCATTTGCTGAGCGCGGTGAAAGCTTGGGCCCCGAGCATGTTCCACCAGGTGGAACTTGCTTATAAGGAGCCATCCTGCCTTCTTCTGTCGCACGATGTCATAATGTCGCAGACTGGGGTACAGCAGGGCGACCCGCTGGGCCCGCCGCTGTTCTGCCTGGCAGTCAAAGACTTAGTTGACTCTCTCGAGTGCCCGCTTAACGTATGGTACTTGGACGACGGTGTACTGGGTGGCGCCCCCGATGCAGTTCTGAGGGACATCCACAGAATCATCGAGTTCGCTGAACGGAGCGGCCTGGCTTTAAACTCTGCGAAGTGTGAGGTCCATGCTGTAGGAGGTGCTGCGGACTCTGAAGTGCTGGAGGCTCTCCCAGGGTGCAAGACTGTCGGCACGGATTTAGAGTTGCTGGGCGTACCTCTTTTCCCGCAAGGAGTTCCGGCTGCCCTCGAGAGGTGGCTGGCCAAGCTAGAAGATGCGATGTCACGCATTCACTTGGTAGGTTCTCATCGAGGCCTCTTTCTCCTGAGATCCTCCTTTTCGGCCCTACGTCTCAACCACTTGTTTCGAGGTGCAGATTGTTCACTGGCTTTCGGACTTCTTGAACGTCTTAACGACAGCATGCTGGCTACAGTAGAGGCGTTGCTGAACCTCAGTCTATCCACGGGTGCACGCCGACAAGCTCTACTCCCCGTTCTTTGGGGTGGCCTAGGGTTACCTGATGCGACTGTCTTATCTGAGATAGCTCTGGCAGCTTCTCTACACAGGTCTATGCAACAAGCTAGAACCCTCCTCGATTCGGCTGCCCTCACAGACTTAGAAGCCCGATTGGAAACAAGCCACCGTAGAGCAGTTGCCCTGTGCGGCCACGAGCCCGCCGAAGCTGGACACCAGAAAGAATGGTCAACAGCTCTATATGAGCAAAGGGTCGTAACCTCATTGCGGGATGCACGACGGACGCCGACAAGGCCAGGCTGCGCGCCGTCTCCTCCAAGGGGGCGGGCGCATGGCTACACGCCATTCCCTGTGCCCGGATCGGGACCCTGTTAGATGATGAGTCGGTAAGGATTGCCGTCGGACTTCGTTTGGGAACAGACATTGTATACACTCATACCTGCGTCTGCGGAGACGTCGTCGGGCCAGACGGACGCCACGGGCTGTCCTGTATCGTCAGTGCAGGTAGGCGAGCAAGACACCAAGCCCTGAATGAAACCTTCAGTCGAGCTTTACGATCCAGTGGTCTGCCGTGCGTCCTTGAACCCGTCGGGCTAGACAGGGAGGGCGGCAAGAGACCTGACGGGCTAACCTTAACTCCGTTCGAGAGCGGATGCATGCTGGTTTGGGACGCGACAGTGACTGACTCATTAGCCCCTTCAATGGTCAGTGCTGGCGCGGCCCGGGCTAGTCATGCTTCGGCTCTCGCCGAGGCAAACAAGGTTAGAAAGTACCAGAACATCGGGTACCCGTACAAATTTTATCCCTTTGCCTTCGAGACCCTTGGCGGGCCCGGTCCATCCACTCAAAGTTTGCTACAAAAGGTCGGAAAACGCCTGATCCTAGCCAGCGGAGACAAACGAGCGGGTGATTTTCTCAGACAGCGCCTGTCGCTGGATGTGCAACGGGGCAATGCGGCTTCGGTTTGGGGCACTCTCCAGAAATGGCTGGTCCCTACACCGGACCCCCCGTAACGGTGCACACGTTCGCAGGGACTTAAATGTCATGTTCCCACCCTAAATGATTGATTACATTGAATAAATGCAACTGGATAAAAAATTCTCTTCTAAACGACAAAAAAATATATATATATATATATATATATACAGTCCCTAAAAAATATAGGGCCACCTATTTTTGCCACATTTCACGGATTTGTTATAACCGATCGAGTAAGGATCATAGTGATACATGCTCACAGAGTATCAGCGGATACTTCCATCGATATTTGGTGTATTAAATTACCTTGAAACGCGAGATTTCGACATTTAGCACAGCTAGACCGCGAAAGAATTATAAACTACCAGAACCTTTTCTGTGCTGAAACGATGGGCCTGGGTCGGCGTCTCACGAGTAAAGAAACGACCCAAATCAAGGCTTATGAGGAAGTCGGCCTCTCTAATTGGGAAATTCCCGTCGACTGGGGCGTTCTCGCCAAGTAGTGAACAACTTCGTGAATTTAGGTAAAAAAACTACGGCGTGAAAAATAATTCCGGGCGTCCAAATGCCATTTCGGAACGAAGCAAGCGCGCAATTCTGCGAACGAATTCGAACTCTGCGCTTTTGGCAAAGGCACTAGCGGCGGCGGCCGATGTGCAAACGAACGTGCGAAATGTGCAAAACCTCCTCAGGAAGACACTTTGGCTCACGAGAAAAAACTTAAGAGAAAACCACGATTGACCGCTGAGCATCAGGAAGCTCTTCTCGACTTCGTCGAGGTTACGAGGTCATGGACTACTGAATGGCACCGAGTGCTCTTTTCGGATAAAAAAAAGTTCAACTTTGATAGACCGGATGGATTTAACTATTATTTCCACAAATCGCACTCAAGTGGCGGTTTGGTGATTATCTGGGCCGCTATCGGGTATCATACAAGGTCGATTGTGTTTTTAGACGGTCGTGTTAATTCGACGCGCTATAGGGATCTACTAGAAAAGCAATCCGCGCATTTTGAGCTGATGGGAGGGCCCGACTTTGTTTTTCAACGTGATAATGCTCCGATTTACACCGCCAGGTTGATCGAAAGCTGGTTCGAACAACGTCACATTGAGGTCCTACGCTGGCCTGCAGTCTCACCTGATCTCAATATCATCCAGTGTATGGGGCTGGCTCGTCCGAAAGGTTTACACTGACGAAAAACACTTTTCGAACCAGATCGAACTAAAAAAGCAATTGTGAAGGCTTGAAACGAGCTCTCGCAGGACGTCATTCAAAATGTGTTAAACACTTTACCAAACCGCATTTTTGAGGTTATTCGTCTTAATGGGGAGTTCACTAAATATTAAGTATAGTTGCGAGGTGCCGTGAAAAAAGCCCAAACGCCGTTAATCCGCCTAATTCAGTCGTTAAAACATGTATCTTAGTGGTGACTTTGACATTTTTGGCGGTGTTTTTTTTTAATGTAGATTTAATTAACTTGTTACATTGGCACATGCATTTGTAAACCTTTACTAGCTCTCTATGAAAGTAAACCACAATGAATCAAGTTTTACCCTATATATATATATATATATATATATATATACCGGTAGTATACTATGTATACTTACCAGCAAATATTCCATACGCAGTAACGTTTAAATTCTGGCAGTGGCGTACGTCCATATTCGCCTCAACAAACTACAATACAAAGTCTCCTTTATTTTTATTATTTATTTTATTATTATATTTTATTATTTATTTTATTATTATATTTTATTATTTATTTTATTATTATATTTTTAACTGAGTGAATAGTCTGCGGGTATAATCTGGCAGGTGGCCATTGGTGCAAAACTGCTCGTATGTTGCCATTACGGGCTCCGTCTTGAACGCCTCGGTGATGGTCAGTGCGGCAAGTAAAATTAACGATACACCGGTCGCGATATGGTTGCGTGAAAAATTTGGACGAAGACAGGTTGCCGTAGGTGACACGGCAACGGCCCGATGCGCTGCGATGTTCTGGTTCGGTCCATGTTGCTGTTCGTTTTGTTGCTGCATTGCTTCCTCGCCACGATCAAAAACAACAATAGCAGCAGCAACAGCACAGCAACAACAAAAAAAAAACAACAATAACAACAACAATAGTAGCGACAACAACAGCAGCAGCACCAGCACCAACAACAACTGCGGTAACACAAGCAAACAGAACAACAATTGGGACAACAAGATCGACACGTTCAACGGGGCCACGGCGGTAGCAGCGGCGGACAACAAACTACGATTAGAAAAAGGAACAACAACAATAACGACGACGTTGGCGTTACCAGCAACGACAATACCGACGTGAACAATCCGCAATTGTTTAGAGAGCAACTGTAGTGAAAACACTAGTTGTCACCAACCAAATCCAACCAAGAAAGGCCAACAACCAGACACGGGACGACAGGTACAGAACGCGTACAACGAGCGTAACTTCGAAGCGACGCCTCTGAC
>QVRM01003016.1:0-72500 GCA_003439945.1 Dermanyssus gallinae | reverse complement strand
TATTGGACGCTATCATATACTTGTGTGCCCAGAAATTTGCGGAACGTCCTTATCATCCAAAGTTAAATTTATATTGTAAGACCAAAAAGTCACATTGTGACACCTTGTGGAAATTGAATCAACTGTCTACCAATTTTGTGGTGAAATAAATGCTGAATTGAATATTAGAACATCTAATCAAAGTGGCGCCAATTCATTGGGCCGACAATAAAAACGACTTTTTCTTTTGGAACGGCAGAGCATGAGAAGTTGACAGCCACCGCTAAGCCAGCATTCGCTGTGTTTCACTGGAGAAGCAGCAGCAATAATAATTGTAATAATAACGGCTGCACAACCAAAGGAGGTTAATGCAATGGAATCAGGTCTGAGTTATCCGCGGTGTTAAGGTCACTGGAGGAGATGTTGCGACCTCTAGGGGCTGCTCTCCGTGGTGGGCAAGTTAAATGGTCTTGCCTCATAATGACAGATCATGGAGACAACAGGCCTTACCATGGGCTCGCTAGCCCGCGGTCCGGGCAGTCGGATCCTAACAGGGTTCTCTGTCCAACTTGCGGATTTACGTTTACACGAAAAGGCCTGCGTCGACACATAACGATCAAACGCACGGAGGGGGTCCCATAGTCGACGAGTCGGAGCGCTCGAACTCTCGGTTTAGCGCAGATGAGTTAGTCAGTGTTATTCAACTTGTCACTCGCCGGTGGCGGTTGGTCCGCATCCTGCCGAAATCAGTACGTAGGCAAGTTGCCGAAGTGTTGTTCGCTATGGTGTTGTGCTCAGTCGCATATAACAACGACAGCACTGCCTGGCTTTGTCTGTTCTCTTGCTCCGCCTTCCCGATTCGGTGGCCAGGGTCTTGATTTCAGAAGATACGCTCGCGCAGAAGCCCAGCGAGACAGCCATGTTGCTGGATACCCCCTCCCCAGCGCCCTCACCCTAACATAGTCTTGCCCTCCTCACGTGCCTCTGCCATCAACTACATCAGGCGAGAACGTCCGGTCTGCTATAAGAACGTTTTCCCGCAGTTCAGCAGCGGCCTAGATTTCATCAGACCCCGGCTCTTACAGGACCTGTTGTCCCCCGCTCTAGGGGCTGCCGCAGACCGGCTTGCGGCTGCCCTGGCTAGGGTAGTCGATCTTCTTCACTGGAGATCGCTTTCGTCCGACTGGCGACCCCTCATCTTCGGGGCCCGACTTTTTGCCCTTAAAAAGAAGGACGGTGGTGTGAGACCCATCGCATGCTCATCCGCAACCCAAAGGCTGGCGGTAAAGATTTGCATCCTTGAAAACAAGGCGGACGTCTCATATGCTATTAGTAGTCATCAGCTCGGGTTTGCGATACCAGGAGGCGCGAAGCCGCAGTGCATTCAACTCGGTTCTTTTTGGAGTCTCGTTCCGGAGCTACTCTTTTAGTCAAGCTTTACTTCAAGAACGCCTTTAACAATATTCGGAGGGGCCACCTGTTAAATGCGGTCAAGGCTTGGGCACCGAGTATGCTTCAGCAAATGGAACTAGCTTATAAGGAGCCATCTTGCCTTCTTGTGCCACATGATACCATAACGTCGTAAACTGGGGTGCAGCAGTCGACTCTCTCGAGTGCCCTCTAAACGTATGGCACTAGGACGATGGTGTACTGGGCGGGGCACCTGATGCAGTTCTGAGGGACATCCACAGAGTTACTGAGTTCGCGGAGCGAAGTGGCCTGCCCCTAAATCCTGCAAAGTGCGAGGTCCATGTCGTAGAAGGTGCTACTGACTCTGAAGTGTTGGAGGTTCTCCCAGGGTGCAGGAATATTGGCACGGATCTAGAGTTTCTAAACGTTCCCCCTTTCCCGCAGGGAGTCCCGGCAGTCCTCGAAAGGTGGATAGAAAAACGAGAGCATGCAATGTCACGCATTTAATTGGTAGAATCTCACCGGGGGGGACCTTTTTCTTCTGAGATCTTGATTTTTGGCCTTAAGTCTCAATCACCTGTTTCGAGGTGCAGACTGCACGATTGCTCCGGGACTCTTTGAGCAACTTAACGACAGCGTGCTAACTACAGTTGAGGCTCTGTTGAATTTCAGACTATCGGCAGAAGCACTTCAACAAGCTCTACTCCCCGTCCTTTGGGGGGGGGGGGGGGTTCTAGGGTTGCCTGATGCAGTCCTATCGGAGATAGCTCTGGTAGCTTCTCTCCACAGGTCTTTACAACATGCTAAATCACTTTTTAATTCAGTCGCTCTTACGGACCTAGAAAATCGATTAGAAACAAACCGCCGTAGAGCAGTTGCCCTGTGCGGCCACGAGCCCGCCGAAGCTGGTCGCCAGAGCGGTTGGTCGGCAGCTTTACATGAGCAAAGGGTGGAAAATCTCATCGTAGGAAGCGCCACAGACGCTGATAAGGCCAGGCTGCGCGCCGTCTCCTCCAAAGGGGCGAGCGCATGACTCTACGCCATACCCTGTGCTCGGATCGGGACGCTCCTAGATGACAAGTCAGGGAGAATCGCGGTCGGACTTCATTTGGGGACGGACTTTGTGCACGCTCATACCTGCGCCTGCGGTGTCACCTTCCAGCCAGACGGACGCCACGGGCTATTCTGTATCGTCAGCGCAGGCAGGCGAGCCAGACACCAAGCGTTGAACGAAACCTTGCGCTCTTGTGGCCTATCGTGCGTCCTGGAATCCGTCGGACGGGACAGAGAAGGCGGGAAGAGACCCGACGGTCTGACCTTAACCCTGTTCGAGAGCGGTTGCATGGTGGTTTTGGGTTGTCGGGTACGGTACGGGTTCTACCCACTTGCCTTTAAGACGTTTGGCCGAGCGGGCATGTCCACTCGCGGTTTGCTACAGAAGGTCGGGAAACGACTAGGCCTAGCCAGCGGTGATAGGCAAGCGGGCGATTAGGCAGCGCCTGCCGCTGGATGTGCAACGGGGCAACGCGGCCTCGGTCCGGAGAACTCATCATGGATGAGTTGGTTCCTACATTGAGATGGTTGGTTCCTACATTGGACCCTTCGTAAATGTGCACACGTTTGCAGGAACCCAATTGCCATGTTCCCACCGTTGGTGATTAATTACAATGAATACATTTATTACAGTATAAAGAGAGATAGAGAGACCCGGTTTGTGCGGTTTAAGTTGCGCTATACACAACCGCTTTCCTCTTTGTTGTTGGCGGGCTAGGCTGTGACTCACTACCAGGTAAGATCAAACCAGGCGGCCAGCGTAAACATCGCCATAAGAAACACAGAACGATTTATGATGAAATTCAATCGTGTGTCATTCTAGCATAGGGAATGCACATCAATACAAATTCAAAAAATATTACCGGTAACAAAGATTGTAGCATATTTATAGGTACAAGAATCTATCTTAGTACATGAACGTCCCTAGGTTCCCCAATTTGAACAAAACATGAAGTAGAATTCACAGCCGAAATGAATAATAGTTTCCTGAATATCTAGTGATTTAGCTACAGGAAAATATGGCAAAATACCTGAAATGCACTTTGAAATCTTCCTTTTGGTCCACCTAGCCAGGGTGCCTCTCACCGAAGCGGCATTCCCGCTCTGAACATCCAATGACAGACGCTGCAGTAAAT
The DNA here is from genome assembly GCA_003439945.1 of Dermanyssus gallinae. Classification (NCBI taxonomy): domain Eukaryota; kingdom Metazoa; phylum Arthropoda; class Arachnida; order Mesostigmata; family Dermanyssidae; genus Dermanyssus; species Dermanyssus gallinae. The sequence goes on along the minus strand of QVRM01003016.1, from coordinate 68,922 downwards.
ATTCCCCCGCCCTCTTGTCTCCTGTAGCAAGCATCAATCTTCTTCCGACATCGTTCAGCAGTTTCTTCGTTAGCAGTCCAGCCCCCCCAACGTCTCAAACGCAAAGGGTGAGAACAAGTGTGGGTACGCGACGCTTGAATACTTTTGGCACTTGGCTGTTTCTGCTAGGACTACCGCGTGTCCAGGGCGGGCTGCGCCCGTACCGACCATTGAAGGGGCTAAAGAGTCAGTTACGGTCGCATCCCACACCAGCCTTTGGCCCCGCTCGAAGGGAGTCAGGGTCATGTCATCGGGTCTCTTCCAATCGTCTCTGACTAAACCGGGAGGCTCCAAAATGCATGGGTAGCTTGCCGACCGTAGCTCTCTGCTAAATGTTTCATTCAAGGCTGAGTGGGGTGCGATTCTGCCTGAACTCTGCGGACAGGAAAGTCCATGGTGATCTAGGGAGTCGACCTCGTCACCCTATTTGGTGTGGGGAGACTACCTCTACTCCTAACCTTAACCTGACTAGTATTCGTGTAGACTCATTGTCTAGCAGGGTACCTAGCTAAGGGCTCGGGAGGGCGTGCAGCCATGCACCTGCACCGGGCGAGGAAACTGTTTGTAACCTCGCTTTGCTAGCGGCCGTAATTGTTTGGTCCCACAGGCCGATCCATTGGCCGTCGTTTGCCAGTTCAGACCAGGCGCGCTGAAGGGAAGGAGCTGGTAGAGAATCCACAGAATGCAATGGCGTCATCGTGAGTCTTTTCAAGCGTGGCCTGGAAGTTTGCAATCGCCCAGGAGTCCAGAATAGACTCGACACCACTAGTCGCGGAGTGTAAAGAGGCAATGTGTGGTGCGACTGAAAGAGAAACAGCTTCAGGCTGGCCCAGTCCGCCTCTGGCTACCGGTAGGAAAACCTGAACTAGGGAACCGTCTCGCAGCCACAGGTTGAGTATAGATTCCAACGCAATGCCCATCTATAAGTTAATTTTCTTCAACTGGGCAGAGAAAACTGAACTGTTGAATTTCTTGAACAGGTAGTTCAGCCTCGACGCGAAGAAGCATGAACGCAGAAGGTACAACCCCCGGTGAGCTGGGAAAGACGATTCAAACCAACCTCCAGTTTTTCCATCCCGCGTTCGATTGTCGGTCTAAGGTGGCGAGAGAACAGGGGTACGCCAAGAAGATCCAGGTCGTCGCCTGTTACGCGGCAAACTGGAAGTAAATTCTGTATAGCGGAGATTTCAGCTGTACCTGAGCCAATTATGTGAACCTCACACTTGATTGAGTTGAGCTCCAAACCGCTGCATGTGGAGAAACTAAGTATCTTCTTTAAGTCTTCACAGACCGTACTGATGTTACCTCCAATTACCCCGTCGTCCAAATACCAAAGATTGAAGTCTTTAACGGCAAGACCAAACAGAGGGGGCGCTAGGGGATCATTATATATATATATATATATATATATATATATACAACGGCTATTCAGGTTTTAATATTAAAAAGGGCAACGTAGTTGTGGTACTATATTTATATATGAAAACATAGTAAATTACGTACATAATTTTTTAAGCTCCACCTTGACGACTCTGCGCACCGAATCGCGTGAATTTAGTCGTCGACTTTACTTTTTGTGGGTGGAGACACTCCAAGGCCTGAAACGCTGCAACTTGAGCAGAGGGTCATATAAATAAACCCTTGTCTCATCGCATGTAAAGAGTTCTTGTTGGTTTCCCAATGAGAGTTGTGGCATCAAACAACTACTTGTGCGTTTTACAGGAAGCTCTATTTGCAAAGAATATAGAAGAAACCTTAAATATCTATACATGTCCGGCTCTCGGTGCCTTGAAGATGTGCTTCAGGATAAATTCCAAGACTGTAGGGGACGGATAATGAACTAGATAAATGGTTTTAATTCTTGGAAGCGTCATTCGCAAAGAGTATAAGTCCGGGGAAAGTTTGTCCGGGGGTACATTATTAAAATAGAGCAACACAAATCCGCATCTGAATAAATGAGCAGTGATTTATTTTGTCATGGTCGATTTTGTAGGCCGATGGTTTTGCGTCAAATTAAACATTGGTCCAGACTCGTAGCACCTAATTCGGCTCGTCGTCGCAATTCCGAAACATAGAGACCTAATTATCTGTATCAATAAAGTTATCATAAAATATTATAATAAAGTTACATCCAGAGCGGATGCCCCGGGGCGCAAGCAAAGGTCCTTTTCTCAGACATAAAGGCATGTCTTGGTCGCCCTGGAGGGAAAGAAGACTACCATACCACATAGGTGCTCGTTGGACATGGGGAGTTTTGCTCCTACCCATTGGCAAAGCTGCCAGCCCGATATATCTCCACTGTAGCATTGCTGTGGAGAACACTCCGGAACATACTGCCCTAATTTGCCCGTCTAGGAGCGCCAACTCCTTTAGAGTCTACGCGGCTGCACCCGCCGACTTCACTCAGCCTACCCTCTCTAGTCGCAAATATGTTAACTTCACTTGACAACTGGTACACAATTGCGACTGTCATCAAATGCGCTCTAATCAAGAAACAGCGAGTTCTTTGCATCTGCATGCCGACCGGGCTATTACACCCACCCCCTCAATAGTTTTTAGTAATCCTAACAGCACTTTACTGCAGAGGAAGAAGTGGCTTGAAGCATCAAACAACTGGGCCACACCTGCAGTCGAAGACAATCCTACTGTGGCGACTGTGTGTACGTACCGCATTTCCCAGTTAGGCCTCTAAAAACAAGAGGGTATTCATTTCCGCCCATATCACAGATAACTTAAGATTTTAAAGATAGTCGGCAGTACAAACGACGCAGCCCTGTCGGGCTCGATTCTGGGGCCCGTGCTCTGGAACATAGCTTACGGCGGGGTGCTCGAGATCCGAGGTCTCCCGTATGGGGTGGAGACGTTGGCGTATGCCGAAGACCTTGCACTCATGGCAACGGAGGCGAAAGAGGAGCGAAAGAGCCCTGGAAAGCGCCGCCAATGAAACCTTGTCAATGGTGTCCGAGTGGGTGGAGTCCTATTATTTGAAACTGGCGCCCGACAAGACGGAGGCGATGTAACTAACAGGCAGAAAGAGGACGACCGGCATTACCCTTGTGATGGCGGGCTACTTGATAGAAAGATGATCAGAAAAAAAGGTAAAGTACCTTGGGGTCATGCTAGACACTGGATTGATCGGATCGGCACACGTGAAGTACGTGGCCGAAAAGGCCCAAAGAGTCTCCCTGAACCTGGCGCGGACCATGCCAGGAGTCGGTGGGGTGGCTGAGAAGAAAAGAAAGCTCCTGGCCTCAGTGGCCGAATCAACGGCGCTATACGCAGCCCCAGTCTGGGGGAACATGGTAATGCGGACGGCGAAAAATAGGGGGGGCACTAAGGTCGACCCAACTAACGCTGGCAATCAGAGTAAGCCGGGCGTATCGTAAAGTCTCGACTGAAGCTCTCCTGGTCCTAGCCAAGTTGCTGCAGGAGTACCACCATATCGGCCTGGCATGAGGAATGGGCGTAAGTAAGACCAGGTGTGACCACAGGGAGCTGGGCCAAAAGTCTGATACCGGACCTTAGGGTATGGTATGACCGCCGACACAAGGAGCTTTCCTACTGAACGACTCAGGTTCTGACCGGACACGGCCAGTTCCAAAGCTACATGTCAAGGATCAAGAAGGCCATCAGCGATATGTGCGTACTGTGCGACTCTGGAGAGAAGGACAACGTGGAGCATACTGTTCTGCGGTGTGATGCTCTCAGGGAGGCACGGGACGCAGCACCAACCGCTGTGAGAGGCCGACCCATCGGCGGAGGCATGGAGGGAGGCGACGAACTTGTTCGACGCCATTTTGACACTCAACAACAACAACAACAACAACAACAGGTATATTAAATCGCTAGATTCTCTATGTAGACTATTAGAAGAGAAGGCCTTACCTGAATGTGATATACTACTACTGACAGAAACCTTTGTAGCGGGTTTGACACACCAGACTTTGAAACGCTAGAAAAAACATATTATTATGTTATATGCAAATTCTGTTCTGTACGAAAATCTACTAAGAATGTAGTATCAGGAGCCGCAAGTGCTGTAATGTGATGTTAGGGCTGAGGCCTTACAAGCGTGCCGCACCGTCACTACCGTCAACAACAGCGACAACACAGATCAGCTACTTGATTAACGCACAAGCTCTGGAAGACCGCCTACAGATAGCGCACAAATTAGGCAATGATGATTCGATCGTGACTTCATAGGACCGCTAGTGCCGACAGAAAGAGGACACGACCAAAACATAGGTCGTCATATGGCAGGGTCTGACGAACACGAACCGGAACACGTGATCTGAATCAACAGAAACAACAGTTACTGCAGTACTTCACACTGTCGACATAGGGCGAGCATTAACAATTGGCGGGGGGGGGGGGCAAACGGTGTTTTGAGAAAACGGCAACAGGGATTCCTCCCTGGGCGGCGACATTAGCAGCAATGATGAGCGTTTTTTTGGCACGTAGAAGGTCGTAAGCAAATCTGGCGTCAAAATCGTCACTCAGCGCATTCATGTTGCACTCGGCAAGTTTTCCTATAGATTTTGTACACCGCAGATTTGCCCAATCCCACGAATGGACTGAAAGCAACACACATAATTTCTTAGAAACGTACTTTTATTAAACACAAAAAAAAAACAGAAATACACGATGGACATTTGCGTCGGCAGTACCCCTGTCCAGTACAACAGTTTTTTAAAGGGTAACTTTTGGACAAGGTACTTCTCTACCATCTTGTTGAATGCATTTAAAGCACTTGCATCGCAAAGACAGCTGCTGAGAAGATAGGTCCTTATCGTACGAACATTGTGGCCTTTAGCGCAACACTCTGAACTGCCTGCATCTATTGCAGTACTGTCCTATGCGTATTTCCCACACACTAGTAGAGTAACTAGAAGTAACTAGAGTATAAAAGGTTCTATAAGTGTGGCAAATGCATTCATTATAGAATACCATAGAAGCTTTTATATTCACGACATTAGGAGTGAGGAAGGACTGGTCGCAGGGACCTGTGCAGCCGTCTTTTTTTTTAATTTTACCCTGATATGAAAATTTACCCTGTTGTAAATTCTCCTCGCTATACGCCAGACATACATACTACTGCTGTGCTCCGTTTTTGCAGCGCATCTGGGCACATACAATATTTATCTATGGCAATTACCGCACTTCAAAAGGTAATCAATGAGATTCGCTCCTACAAGTTGAGCTACAACCAGGTTGTCATAACAATGCGTGTGTCCATTAAAGGCGGTAAAACAATATTGTTCAGTTTGAGCTTGCATCGCCTACAGAGCCTCTTTAAGCATCTCCTTTGCACACCTTCAATCATATTTATGTATTCACACATATGTGAATGCTATATAAATAGCCGGTATAAAAGTTTGGACTACACAATCAATTTGTACAATCCGAGATACACTGTAGGCTTCTTGACGATGAAACAGCAAAATAACATTCTCACAAGGATATGTGCTGTTTTTACAAGTTTTTTTACATGCGCGGATGTCGCCGGCCTCGCCACCACTGCCAGGAACGTCGAAACCGCCGTGACCATTCGTCGTCGAAGATACGACGTCCTCCACCTCCATTCTATTCGCCTTGCTGGTGCTGAAGGCGTCTCTTCGCATACTTTGGGTTTGCTGCACCTACTAATCCAAAGTCCGTCGAGATAAAGACTTCAAGTTTCCGCGTCACATTGGCAGTTGGCAGTGTTGATTCATTGAGTCGATAGTTTAGCTCGAAGGGAGCCGTGGTTTAAAACGTGACACTTAGGAGTGGACAGCGGAATACTGTTGTCAATGCATCACCGGCTGACTGTCTACTGTGAACTGCAGTGCTGTGTGCGCTGGTGAGGGGTCAAGTGCACTATATAATATAAAATCGTGTGCGAGCACTCACTAGTATATAATGTTTCATTTAATGTAGAAAAAGGTATACAAAAACGGAGAGACGCAGCTTTCCTGCGGCACGCCAGGCGGTGCTGGGCGCAGGCAGTATGAAAATCATTGCATGTGAATGCACTTCAACTTGCGTAATCGACGTTGAATTCTACTAGACGCTACAAAACAGCTCTGATTTTGGCAGACGTACGACATTGTCATTGCTAACGACAGACAAAGTAACATGGACCAAAGCCTGTACAAAAGGGGAGACAAAGATGAGCTGAGACTAAACCCAGGGAAATCCAACAATTATGGTTGCTGTCCCCTAAAGAATGTTTACTAATCTTTACCTAGAAGTTCCTGTCGCGCTGATACAAAGCAGACTGGCATAAGGCTCTGTCGTCTATATCTAGATCACGAAGCAAAGCCCCAAAGAGATGTCCATAAGACTCAAGTGTCTTTGTCTCGTCAAGGAGCAATGCTACAAGTGCGTCGCTACCCGCAGAACCGTTGGCAAATAAACTATACAAGATTGCTATTTGCGTCAGTCGCGCGACGCGAAAGCTCTGCTCGTATGAGCGATTTGGTAACAGCTATATGAGTCACTTCATACGCCTTTAACCTTGTACAGCATAACGATTTCAGTTTCTGTGAACATTTTCAAAAATGTTGCTTGTTGAATGGGTATGTATAAAGGTATGTGAACTAGTGGCACTGCAATATAATGGTACTACATGGCATTTGTAAGTATCTTTAACTTAGCATTCCTTGAAGCGCTTTTAGATCTGCATTATTTTTTTGCACACATTCAAATAGACGACTACTTGCAAGTTGTTGATCAATCAAGCTCGGCAGCAAAATGTGCCGCAAAAGCATCCGCAAGGTCCTTTTTATCAACGTGTTCACATCCGTCTACCCTCGGCGTCAGGGCCGGGCATTGTGATGTAGAAACCGATTTCCTGTGCGTGTCCTGTGCTGTTTTTTTGTACCGTGGAACTCGTTCTACGTTGATCGCCCTTCCGATATGGACCGATGCTTTTACATACACCGACTCTGGGTGCTACCTGAGTAGGTTGAGTCTGGCCTGATTTAAGGGCGATGGATTGATCGGTGAGGTTGATCTACTATTCGGTTCGTTTGCTTTTTTTGACAATGGAAAACAGATGACTGGGCCACACCGACCTTGTTCTTGAACAGCATAAGAATGAGTTGCAATGTTTGTGCAAGCTAACTCGATCAGATGACTCTTTACAGGTAAAACTAAAGTTGTGCTAGCTAAAGGATACTCTATTCCATTCGATAGAGAACTCTAGTCGAACTCGAGATTATATTACGAGTTGCAACCAGATCGTATGTCTATGTCTACATATACGTGCGGTAACGCTGTCCAGCTAGGTACATTAAATCACTTAAGTGAGCACTAATAGTAATGTTAAACCATTATCTACCAGATATTTATACTAATATACGCATGTTAACGTTAGTTTATCATGATTTCATAACCACCTTAGATAACAAGCTGATTTGGAAGTAATTTCTTTTAGTACAGCACTCTCAAATTACGGTCGTCCAGTGTCTGCTTGCTGATAACACTTAAATTTGTTTATTTTATGGCATTAATATATTGACATATATAGACATATCTGATCATTTGCACCGTCTCGTTTTTTTTTTGCAGAGGGCTTTATAGAACGGCTATAAAGCCTTTTCGAAACAACGTCTTCATACGTTCATGCAGCTGATAGGCTGGAGATGCCCGTCAATATATTTGCTCAATTAAACAGCGATTCGACACTTGATATTTATTTATCAACAAGTAGAAAGAACGCGAATTTATCCATGAAATCCTATGCTCAAAATACGGCCGAACAATAAGTCAGCAAGTGGCTAAGTTGTGCATTGATACAGTTGGCGCATCGTTTTCGAACTATACTAGACGCGGCATCCGGATTATCAACCGCCACCATGTGAAAAATCGCCGTTCTTACACACACGACCTGATCGAATATTAGACGCTTTAATGAAACAAAATATCTGCCATTAGGGAAAACCTCGTGCTCGTCTACGACACACCGCACATACTTAGGCTTGAACGTCAGGGAAATTGATGTGCTAGTGCATGCTTCGTCCAAAGTCGTGACACCTGAAAGAAGTCACAGGATAACATGGCTTGAGTAGAAGAAGACAGAGCAACACAATTCCGCATCCAAATAAATAAGCAGCAATTTATTTTGTCGAACTCGATTTTGTAGGCCTCGGGCCTAAAAAAAGGCCGATGATACCCTGCTGTACTTGTATAAAATGTTACAAACTACTGTTCTCGTGTTGTGCGCATTTCGTTTAATTGCCGCTACGTGCCTGACATTTGACGGTATTCAGGATATTTTAATTACACTGTTACATGATTCGTTTTCAGTTAGGTTTTATATTACTATTGTACTAGATTAGTATTCTGCTCTTAAATCTTATTTTATAATATATATATATATATATATATATATATATATATATATATACAGGTAGTTCAATAAGTTCTTAGAATGAGCTTTTTAGAATTCGAATTTTGGCACGCTTTCACCGCTAATAGGAACTGCAACTTTTTGACTGCTAGCACTCAATATATTATGGTGATTGGCCGTTGCGATTTCGTTTGATAGCTTTTCCCGTGCAACGTATCGGCGTGATTTTTAAAAATGGAGAAAAAAGAGTTTCGAGTGGTTATCAAGCATTTTTATTTCAAAGGTTGGAATGCGACCCAAATAAAAATTGAGTTAGACGAGACGTACAGTGACTCTGCGCCATGTTTTGCCACTGTTTCCAACTGGATTAATGTGTTAAAAAGAGGTCGCAGGAGCACCGAGGATGAACTACGTCCAGGAGGCCAAAAAACGGCAACTGATGAGGAAAACGTAGAGAAAGTGCGAAAAATTCTTGGCACAGATAAGCGAATGAACATTAAGAAAATAGCGGAGGCATTAGGGATTAGTTTAAGCAGTGTGCATTTTATCCTATACGAAAACTTAAAGATGAAAGAGCTTAGAGCAAAATGGCTGCCGCATTTGCTCAACCAAGGCCAAAAAGACGCGCCTGTTTTGGCTTTACAGCGAAATTTGGCCAAGATGTCGAACAATCTGTCGGATTTTTGGTGCAGATTCATGACCGTCGATGAAAGCCGGTTTCATCACTACACTCCCGAGACCCAAGAAGCATCTTGCCAATGGTGTGCACCTGATGAAGGACCTCCGAAGAGGGTGCGGACAACGGCATTGACCGGAAAGGCGATGGCTACAGTTTTTTTAAGACCAACGTAGAATAATGCTGGTCGACGACCTTAAGAGCTGTAAAACGATCACAGGAGAATATTATGCAAGACTGTTGGACTGCCGTTAGCAAGAACTCATCGTGAAACGGCCCGCTTTGCAGAAGAAGGTTGTCCCGTTTCACCAGCGCAATGCTCCTGCACACAAGTCCCAGCGAGCATCGGCAAAACTGGCCCAATTGAGGTTCGAACTTATTGAACAACCCTCCTATTCTCCAGACCTGGCCCCCTCTGATTATTTCCTCTTCGGACATTTGAAGAATAGTCTCGGTGAAAAGCGTTTTTCCAGCAATGAAGAGGTTAAGGCTGCTGTCAATGCCTATTTTCAGTCTAACGACGCGGAATTCTACTCAAGAGGTATGAAAGCTCTGAAATATCGGTGGGAAAAGTGTATTGAGCTTCTCGGGGAGTATATCGAATAAGAAAAATTTAAAAACATGATTTGGAAAATGCTCGGTTTCCATTCTAAGAACTTATTGAACTACCTGTATATATATATATATATATATATATATATATATATATATATATATATATATATATATATATATATATATATATATATGGTTTCTTTCGCAATAACATTGCATTTTAAGATGGTACATAATTACAATACAATTCATTCATTTATACAATTTAAGCACTTCAGCGACCGTCCCACGGGGCGAAAAAGTGCAAAGACCGCCGATACTTCTGGCAGCTCGCTGCCTGGTATTTAGCGCATATCTGCGAGCAGAACCGGGAACGACATTGATCGCCAACTTGGTGAAATCCTTGGGTCTAACATACCAAGTGACGATAGCCATGCACAATGTATCTTGTGTACACGTGCCGGATAGTGCATGTCATTTCATCCCAAAGCTCCCTGGCGAGGTACACATCTAATCGCGCTACCTCTGCCGAGGCCTCGGTCACTTTTCCCTGCCACTCCAACAAAAATTGCTGAAATAATCCTGTAATAGGTGACCTGACTGTTCTAGCCTGACTCTGATTGTTTCCACTGCCGGCCCGCGACCCGCTAGCAGGTACACGAAGCGGCTTCTTGCCGTCCGGGGTAGGACTCGCTTCATATATATTGTGAAGCATCTTTCTAGTTGCTCTAAATTTGCCGCTGAAAGATGGCCCCACACCCTGCCAAGACTCTAGCTCAACATTGGCACAATGTTTATTTTATTTGTACTTCTTACGTAAGGCATACATAATAATATTTGTTTTTAAAACATGGGTTTATTATTATAATTATGCACATGTATCACAATTACTAATTTATTAAGTATATTATAGCATTGTTATTGCTCTAGTGTCGCTGACTACTTATTTATATAATATTTTTTTTATTTTATATTATTTGATTCTTTCAAAGACAATGTACTAGAAATGTGCTCTGAAAAATTGCATCAGTCCAACTTACATGGCATACGTTTCCTTGCATTCTGTTTTAAATGGACTCATGAATTTTCTAGTTATTTTCTACCGCAACTTATATAAATGTTTATCCACAAGGTTTTCGAAAAAAAGCTCTCAGGACCTTCAAGTCTTAGTGAAGGTGGCGATTTTCTGTGTTCTGACAATAAAAATGAATCCGTTTATCTTGCATCATCCCTGCAGACTTCATCAGCATGGTTTCCACATTAGTTACTAATATCTTGTTGTGTTTAAAATACATTTCTATTAGGGTGACGATTTGTACACAATACAGTAGAGTAAGTGTAGAGTTATCAACATGGTTAATCAAAAAGGCATTCAGACCACTCCCCATTAAATAAAAAAAACCCATACAAGTAGGCGGCCTCTTTACCATTATTTAATATATTTTTTTTAATACCATTTCGGAACGAAGCAAGCGCGCAATTCTGAAGATAGTCTCGAACTCTGCGCTCTTGGCTAAGGCAATTGCGGCGGCGGCCGGTGTGCAAACGAACGTGCGAAATGTGCAAAACCTCCTCAGGAAGACACTTTGGCTCACGAGAGAAAAAATTAAGAGAAAACCACGATTGACCGCTGAACATCAAAAAGCTCTTCTCGACTTCGCCGAGGTTACAACCATTTTATGTGAAATAAAAGTGATGTTATGTTATGTCATAGATCACTGAAGGTTCCGAGTGCTCTTTTCGGATGAAAAAAGTTCAACTTTGATAGACCGGATGGATTCAACTATTATTTCCACGAAACGCACTCAGGTGGGGGTTTGGTGATTATCTGGGCCGCTGTTGGGTATCATACAGGGGTTGATTGTGCTTTTATACGGTTGTGTTCATTCGATGCGCTTTTGGGATCTACTAGAAAAGCAATTCGCGCATTTTGAGCTGATAAGAGGGCCCGACTTTGTTTTTCAACGCGATAATGCCCCAATTCACACCGCCAGGTTGATCGAAAGCTGGTTCGAACAACGTCACATTGAGATTTTACGCTGGCCTGTAGTCTCGCCTGATCTCAATATCATCCAGAATGTATGGGGCTGGCTCGCCCGAAAGGTTTACACTGACGAAAAACACTTTTCGAACCAGGTAGAAATAAAACAAAGCAATTGTGAAGGCTTGAAACGAGCTCTCGCAGGACGTCATCCAACATTTTTTCAACACTATACCAAACCGCATTTTTGAGGTTATTCGACTTAAGGGAAGATTCACTAAATATTAAGTATAGTTGCTAGGTGCCGTGAAAAAAAAGCCCAAACGCTGTTAATCCGCTTAATTCACTCGTTAAGACATGCATCTTAGTGGTGACTTTTCGCGGTGTAGCTGTGCCAAATGTCAAAATCTCGTGGTTCAAGGTAATCAGAGACCCAAATGTCAATAGAAGTCTCCGCTGTTACTCTGTGAGTATGTATCACTATAATCTTTACACGATTGGTTATAATAAATGCGTGAAATGTGGCAAAAATGGGCGGCCTTATATTTTTTTCAGGTGCTGTATATATATATATATATATATATATATATATAAATATATATATATATATATACTGCCGAGTGTGCAAGTGTATTGTAAATTAATATTAAATAGTTGCAATATTATATATATATATATATATATACTCGAAAATATACAACTCACTAATTACTCCAAAGTGGATATACTTTGCACTGTGAAGCACCCTCTCACCAGAAAGACAACTATTTGCTGCTTGCATAAATGACACCCTGTAGTGTTTGTATTGCGTATTGTATACATCCGTATACATACATATATAAAGTGCGTAAAAATTAGCAACTCGTGTTTTTTAGTGATATTTCTCGGCTTGATTTATTTGTATGGAAATTTTAAGGGCATGGTGTACACGAGTATGGTGTTAATTTTGTTGCAATCTTACGACGAAGCTTATTTTTAAACCATGGGTCGTACAAAGGATCCCAGTTAGAAGCCCATTTCAGAAGAATTGGGGGACATGACGCAGTTTTTTTAACAAGACAACGCCATGTTTCATACTTCGGCTAGAACTATAGCCTTTTTACAAGAACAAGAAGTGCCGCTTTTTGACTGGCCGGCATTGAGTCCAGACCTGAATCCCATCAAACATATTTGGGGACATTGCGTGAAGCAGATTTACGCAAATGGTCGACAATATAATCATTTGTCGGACCTCAAAGAAGCCATCCATCAATCCTGGACTGATATTCCACTTTTGTACTTACAACAGCTCATTAACTCCATGAAAAACCGAGTTTACGATTTGATTCAGAAGAAGAGACGAAAAACTCGTTTCTAGAATAGAATATGTAGTACTAAATAAGCCATACAGCCCTGCTAAGAATCGAATATTCCGTAAGGCATTATTATTGCTAATATTTTGCAACACTGTTTTTTTAAACATTTATTTTTTTTGTATGCACCGATTGTGAGACTGCAAAATAAACACTATACTCGTGGTTCGTCAGTACATCATACCCTTAAAATTCCAAGCCATCCAAATAAATCAAGTCGAACTTAACACCAAAAAACATGAGTTGCGAGTTTTTACAACGCACTTTATTTATATATATATATATATATATACATTTTTTTAAATGTAGATTTAATTCATTTGTTACATTGGCACATACATTGGTAAACCACTCTCTATGAAAGTAAACCACAATAAATTAAGTTTTACCCTATATATATTCATATATATATATATATATATACCGGTAGTATACTTTGTATACTTACCAGCAAATATTCCATACGCAGTAACGTTTAAATTCTGGCAGTGGCGTACGTCCATATTCCTCTCAACAAGCTGGATGAATATTTCGCGGGTAAAATCTGACAGGCCGCCATTGATGCAGGGCTGCTGATTATCAAAGTATGTTGCCGTTACGGGCTCCGTCTTGAACGCCTCAGTGATGGTCAGTGCGGCAAGTAAAAATGACGATACACCGGCCGCGATATGGTTGCGAGAAAAAATTGGACGAAGACAGGTTGCCGTAGGTGACACGGCAACGGCCCGATGCGCTGCGATGTTCTGGTTCGGTCCATGTTGCTGTTCGTTTTGTTGCGGCATTGCTTCCATTGCACCACGACTAAAAACAACAGCAGCAGCAACAACAACAATTGCGGTAACACAAGCAAACAGAACAACAACAGGTACAGAACGCGTACAACGAGCGTAACTTCGAAGCGACGCTTCTGACGCCTATCGATGACGATTGCCAGGTAAAAGGTCACCCGACGTCGAACGTGACGAAGTTTGCCTCCTGTTGCACAGCTCACTTGCTCTCGATGTGAATCTAGTACCGCACGCACTGTTAAACCTAGTCAACTGCCGCCAACATTATCCTCACCACCACCACCCCCACTTCCAATAAGTCAAATATTGTCGCTCGAAACGTGGTGCCGATAATAATAATAATAATAATAATAATAATAATAATAATAATAATAATATTAATTTGGTAATTATTATTTTTATTATAATTTGGTAATCATTATTTGGTGATTAGTCACGATTGTCTTACAGAAGTATGTATATTGATACCAACCCTTTTATGTGAAATGAAAGGGATGTTATAATAATAATAATAATAATAATAATAATAATAATAATAATAATAACACGACTGCTATTTTGCTGCTGTGGCTGCTGCTCCAAACACTCTACTACTACTATTACAGCAAGCGGCGGCACAGCTACGTTGCAAAGCGGACGAATGATAGTTTCATCACCTATGTAATCATCACCAGTCAAAACTTCGCGCGATATTGGCTAGATTGAATTTTGAATACGATTCGTAGGTTAAATTGCAAACAAGCGCCAAACGTGAACAACTGCCACAACTGAACACCTGCTATATGGTGAGGGACGTACTCTCTCTCTCTCTTTCTCTCCATATATATATATATATATATATATATATATATATAGAGAGAGAGAGAGAGAGAGGCGACCATTGCATAGACAGATTGAGTGGCTGGTAATAATTGTACAATTATGCAGTAACGCTTATTGAGAAATCGCGGCATATTTGCAGCGGTTCACTTAGCCGCAGCTTATTTCTCGTTTAGGCAGCAGAAAATAATCCTCTAACAGGCACATGTCATAAAGCACGGCGTAGCGCACGCAGTTGGGATCATGTTGCTGTAGACTACAGAGTACTTGTATATTAATAATAATAATAATAATAATAATCATAAATGATAGTTTCCACAATCAATTTAGAAGTCTCCGCAAGAGCATTACAAAAGAGAGAGAAGCAAGATCATAATAAGAGAGAGTTTTTTTGAAGTGCGGACGTGTGCATATCGAGCTCCGAGTAAACACGCCTATTTGTGTGTGTGCAAGGTGGTAAACCCAGGAAGTGACATACCAGAGTGATGCCTGTGACTTAGTGATCAATTCGGCGTACTGTGTGGGTCCATGCGACAGAGGCACGAGCAGCCATGAGGCTGTGAATATCCACACAACATGGTGAAGCAAAACGAAACCACCTGCGTAACGGTCCACACGCTCCAAGCGGCACGCCGCTGCCATTCAAATTCGAATTCTAACGGCTACTCAACTAAGTTTTGATATTAGAACATCTAATCAAAGTGGCGCCAATTCGTTGGGCCGACAATGAAAACGACTTTTTCTTTTGGAACGGCAAAGCATGAGAAGTTGACAGCCACCGCTAAGCCAGCAACCGCTGTGTTTCACTGGAGACAACAGGTCTTACGATGGGCTCGCCAGCCGCGGTCCGGGCAGTCAGACCCTAACAGGGTCCCCTGTCCAACTTGCGGATTTACGTTTATACGAAAGGGCCTGTGTCGACACATAACGATCAAACGCACGGAGGGGGTGCCCATAGTCTACGAGTCAGAGCGCTTAAACTCCCGGTTTACCGCAGATGAGTTAGTCAGTGATATTAAAGTTCTCACTCGCCGGTGGCGGTTAGTCCGCATCTTGCCCAAATCAGTACGTAGGCAAGTTGCCGAAGTGTTTACTATGGTGTTGTGCTCAGTCGCATATAACAACGACAGTACTGCCTGGCTTTGTCTGTTCTCTTTCGCGCCCGTGGTTCTCCGCCTTCCCGATTCGGTGGCCAGGGTCTTGATTTCAAAAGATACGCTCACGCAGAAGCCCAGCGAGACAGCCGTGTTGCTAGATACCCCCCTTCAGCGCTCTCACTCCTTACATGGTCTAGCCCTCCTCACGTGCCTCTGCCATCAACTACATCAGGCGAGAACGTCCGGTCTGCCATAGGAACGTTTTCCCGCAGTTCAGCAGGGGGCCTAGATTTCATCAGACCCCGGCTCTTACAGGACCTGTTGTCCCCCGCTCTAGGAGCTGCCGCAGACCGGCTTGCGGCTGCCCTGGCTAGGGTAGTCGATCTTCTTCACTGGGGATCGCTCTCTTCCGACTGGCGACCCCTCATCTTCGGGGCCCGACTTTTTGCCCTTAAATAGAAGGACGGTGGTGTGAGACCCATCGCATGCTCATCCGCAATCCGGAGGCTGGCGGCAAAGATTTGCATCCTTGAAAACAAGGCGGACGTCTCATATGCTATTAGTAGTCATCAGCTCGGGTTTGCGATACCAGGAGGTGCGAGGCCGCAGTGCATTCAACTCGGTCCTTCTTGGAGTCTCGCTCCGGAGCTATTCTTTTGGTCAAGCTTGACTTCAAGAACGCCTTTAACACTATTCGGAGGGACCACCTGTTAAATGCGGTCAAGGCTTGGGCACCGAGTATGTTCCAGCAGGTGGAACTAGCTTATAAGGAGCCATCTTGCCTTTTTGTGCCACATGATACCATAACGTCGTAAACTGGGGTGCAGCAGTCGACTCTCTCGAGTGCCCTCTAAACGTATGGTACTAGGACGATGGTGTACTGGGCAGGGCACCTGATGCAATTCTGAGGGACATCCACAGAGTTATTGCGGAGCGGAGTGGCCTGGCCCTAAATCCTGCAAAGTGCGAGGTCCATGTCGTAGAAGGTGCTACTGACTCTGAAGTGTTGGAGGTTCTCCCAGGGTGTAGGAACATTGGCACGGATCTAGAGTTGCTAAGCGTTCCCCTTTTCTCACAGGGAGTCCCGGCAGTCCCCGAAAGGTGGATAGAAAAACGAGAGCATGCAATGTCACGCATTTAATTGGTAGAATCTCACCGGGGCTTTTTTCTTCTGAGATCTTGATTTTCGGCCCTAAGTCTCAATCACCTGTTTCGAGGTGCAGACTGCTCGATTGCTCCGGGACTCTTTGAGCAACTTAACGACAGCGTGCTAACTACGGTTGAGGCTCTGTTGAATCTCAGTCTATCGGCAGAAGCACGTCAACAAACTCTACTCCCCGTCCTTTAGCGGGGTATAGGGTTGCCTGATGCTATTGTCCTATCGGAGATAGCTCTGGTAGCTTCTCTCCATAGGTTTTAGGTTACAACATGCTAAATCACTTTTTCATCGTAGGAAGCGCCACAGACGCTGATAAGGCCAGGCTGCGCGCCGTCTCCTCCAAAGGGGCGGGCGCATGGCTCTACGCCATACCCCGTGCTCGGATCGGGACGCTCCTAGATGATAAGTCAGTGAGAATCGCAGTCGGACTTCATTTGGGGACGGACCTTGTGCACGCTCATACCTGCGCCTGCGGTGACACCTTCCAGCCAGGCGGACGCCACGGTCTATTCTGTATCGTCAGCGCAGGCGAGCCAGACACCAAGCCTTGAATGAAACCTTGCGCCTTTGTGGCCTACCGTACGTCCTGGAATCCGTCGGACAGGACAAAGAAGGCGGGAAGAGACCCGACGGTCTGGCCTTAACCCCGTTCGAGAGCGGTTGCATGCTGGTTTGGGGTTGTCGGGTACCGGTACGGGTTCTACCCACTTGCCTTTAAGACGTTTGGCCGAGCGGGCATGTCCACTCGCGGTTTACTACAGAAGGTCGGGAAGCGACTAGGTTTAGCCAGCGGTGATAGGCAAGCGGGCGATTTTCTTAGGCAGCGCCTGTCGCTGGATGTGCAACGGGGCAACGCGGTCTCGGTTCGGAGAACTCATCAGAGATGGTTGGTTGGACATTGGACCCTTCGTAAATATGCACACGTTCGCCGGAACCCAATTGTCATGTTCCCACCGTTGGTGATTAATTACAATGAATAAATTTATTACAGTATAAAGAGAGAGAGAGAACCGGTTTGTGCGGTTTAAATTGCGCTATACACAAGCGCTTTCTTCTTTGTTGTTGGCGGGCTGGGCTGTGACTCACTGCCAGGTAGAATTAAACCAGGCGGTCAGCGTAAACATCGCCATGGGAAACACGGCACGATTTATGATGAAATTCAATCGTGTGTCATTCTAGCATAGGAATAATACGAATTCAAAAAATAATGCCGGTAACAAAGATTGTAGCATATTTATAGGTACAATAATCTATCTTAGTACAAGAACGTCCCTAGGTCCCCCAATTTGAACAAATAATGAAGTAAAACTCACAGCCGAAATGAATAATAGTTTTCTGAATATCTAGTAATTTAGCTGCAGGAAATTACGGCAAAATATTTTTTAGAATACAACATTGAATTTATTCAATAATTGCACATTTGCACACTGAGGCAGTGCCCGCCTAAAAAAATAATTTAAAATCGCCTCCCGGTGAGTTCGCCTGCTCCTCCTCCGCGACGGACCCAGCTCTTGTGGTCCCGGTGCGCCCGGAAGACCCGTAGGGTACCCTGCATGGCCAGGACGGTTAGGTCGATCAGGTTTTTCTTCGATAACCCGAGAGTCAGGAGATCCTTCACCGACTCGGGCTCCCATACACCGGTCATCGACACGGTGATGGACCCGAATCGGTGGGGAAGCGAGCTGGGAAGTTGATCCCTGACCCCGGGTATATCGTATTTCCTGATCTTCGTAAGACCCAGACCCTCGTAGGTGTTGTTATGACGAGGTCTGGTCTCCGAGCCGGTGCGGCGGGTCTTCGGAAGGTGCGCTCTCGTTCCACCTGCATTCCTTTAGCACGGAGTAGGCGGGCGACTCGCTCACATATGTCATCGTGGCGCTTGATTATAGGGCGATGGGTGTGATCGCACACTTGAGCGATGTCGGCCAGCGTCTCGACAGCGTTGCACCCATGACGACAAAATTTGTCGTACCCGGGGCGACCCCTTGCGAGTCTGGCACGCGTTGGTAGTGCGTTGATCCTTAACTTAATCAGGTTTATGTACTCCCTACCGGATAGGTAAGGAGTACCCTTGACCCAGTAATTTGTAAAAGGGGTTAGGTGTGTGTGTTTCAGGCGTCTTCAATGGTCGTGTCATCGAACACACAGAGAGCGCTGGTTTTCGCCAGCTCCTTTCTGTGATAATCGGTCGACAGCAGCCATTGAGTGCCTATGTGGGATGATCTGTTCAGGGCAGTGAGGCGGGAGAGGCGAAGTCTGGGAATTAGTGTACGGAGACAGGGAATGTCCAGACCGCCGTGTGAGATGTGCGCGTATAGGAAGGCGTTTGGCACGCTGTTTTCGAGTTTGAGCCACTGCAACTTCACCGTTCGCCTGATCTCACAGTCTAGTTCTAGGATGAATTTTTGAGACGGTCGGGGACCAGCGACCAGTTTATAGAGAATTTTCGGGATAAGGAATTGTTTCAGTATTGTTAAGCGTTGGTGGGGTTTAAGGGGAGCTGATGTTAGCCTGCCGAGTAGTTCTAGGGGAGTGACCTTGGCCGTGTCGACTCTGCCATTACTGTCGAACTCGATGCCGAGGTAGCTCCATCGAGCGCATATACCCTTGGCTGGCAATTGCCTCCCTCCAACGGAGAATTCGGGGGTTGACTGATAAAGGCTCTTCTTCCCCCGGCTATCATAAAGATGCGAGATCGTAAAGCTCTTATCAGTGTTGATTTCAAGGCCTCTTTCTTTAAGTAAGGGGAAAGCTAAATCTAGGAGTTGTTAGAGGGTGTGCTTGGTGGAGGCGAGGAGGATGAGGTCGTCCGCAAAGGCTAGGCCCATAAGGCGGTTTCCTTCTTTTAGTCGATATCCTAAATTGTCTAAGTTTATTTTCCTGAGAATGTCGTCAAGAACTAGATTAAATAACAGGGGTGACAGGGGATCACCCTGACGAACACCCCTGGTGGGCCTGATAGTACGACATTCTTTACCGAATTCGAGGAGAGTTTGGGACGATTGGTATAGGCGCTCGATATACTCGATGAAGACTTCCGGATACCCTCTGGCCCCGAGTGTCCACAGGACCGCGTCATGGCTGATCAAGTCGAACGCCTTACGCAGGTCGACCGACGCGATCCGCAATTCGCGGCCTGTGGACTTGGCATCATGAATGATGCCATCGAGAACCGTCAGGTTTTCGAAAGTCCCATCGAATGGGAGGAAGGCTCGTTGAGTGGGAAGAATTTTAATAGACTTTTGGATACGCTTAGAAGGATTTTATTAAGCGTTCTTTGTGAGTAAGAGCTAACCGAGATGGGTCGGAGGTCACTGGGGGAGGAGGCATCAGTGACCTTGGGGATGAACGCTACTCGAGCCTTTTAGTGGCAGGGGGGAACATCGCTAATGAATAGAATATTAAGGAGACAGCAGACATTCTCTAAGGGGAGTTTACGGAGGGATGCTAGTTTAATCCCATCCAAGCCTAGTGCTTTAGATGTCCCTCGGATAGCTGATTGCGTTTCTAGGAGGGAGATAGGGGTAGAAACGCAGTTGAGATCAGGGTTGGGGATGTAGGGGTTTGGCGTGAGTGGCAGGGGTGGGGGTTGGGTCATTGCAGTAGTCCAATGCTCTACAACCTCCGTGTCATTCATGTTGTTTATTCGGCGTACACCGTCTAGTATGCCTTGAGCACACTTGGAGCGGTTTTTGTTGTATCATTTCTGTGTGATAGCGTAGTGTTCCCGCCGCAGCTTACGCTTTGACAGCGCCCTATCAGTGGACGGGGGCGTCACAGCTGTGCGCGGGTGTGTTGTTGAGTTTATGTGTTTGTGTAGGAAGTCGTTTAGTATTTGGGAGTGTGCCTCACCTTGGCAAATTACATTTGCAAGGTGGGTTAGGTCTGTGGTTGATGAGTGTGGGGGGAGCGTGTTTGTAAGGGCTTGTATTCGCGCTATGATAGCGTCTTTTGGGGAAGGAAACTTGGTTTCCTGTGAGTCAAGATCAGACCTTTTGGGGTAAGGATCGCCAGACTCGTCGTAGGAGCCAGGCGGAGAACGAGTTCGTTTGTGAACAAACTCGTTAACTCGCGCCTTATACGCTGCCGATTTCCGCTGGCGTTTAATCGACTCAAGTGTTCGATCAGGGAATTTAGACAATAAAAATTTATTGATCTCGCAGGGTGTAGTTTCGCTATTATCTGATACTAGGGAGGCTTCTAAATAGGCTAATAGCTCACGGTCCTGGGGGTCCCAGCGCGCCTTTTTAAGAGGAGGTTGACTGCTCAGCTCTTCATTCATGAGAATCGGATGTTTCCGCCTCACATGAATGGCTAGGCCGGATTTGGAGAGAAAACTACGAGAGCAGTCAGCGACTGGGCATATTAAATTTAGGGGGGAGGGACCGTGAGGGGGGGAGAGGGGGACACCCTGCGAGGGGGAGGGGGTTTATGGGAGAAATGCCACTAGTGCCGGGGGTGTTAGCCTCGACACCAATAGCATTATGATTTAATTGGTTATCGCTGCTATTGAATGAGACACCGGAGCCGCTTGGTATAGGTGATGGCTCCTGTACGGGGGGAGGGGGAGTAGAATCGGCTATAATGCTATTACTAGTCGATGGAGAATTAATATTCGGCCGATTATTATTAATATTAGCAGCAATTAGTAGTTGGGAGCTGAAGGTAAGGGAGCGCCTGAATCGGGAGCGGTGGAGCTATTATTTATGTTGTCATTGTTATTACTAGGTGGGGGGGGGAGTGAGCGAGTTAACTAAACTAGGAGTGTTGGTGGATTCGTTGCCTACCCGTGTGCTGTGGGAACGCATGTGAGACAAGAGGCCGGCACCAGTCCTGCATCTCCTGTCGCAGATCGGGCAGGCGAGATTCCGGGAGTCCATCCTCTCTTCTTTCTTCGGTGGAAGACGAAGTTAAAATCCTTAAAATCTCGTTGATGTTAAAAAACGCGTGAGCGATGGAGCGTGCCAAGGCTGATGGTCTGTCTCGACACGCGCAGTTGACATTGCTCTTAAGCTGTCAAATTAAAAAAAAACAGCCTGACCTCACGGCGCCAAACCGTACACTGTCACAATGTGTCAACACAGTGTATGGTTGCCGTGTAGGCGTGTATCCAGTAGCACTAATTAATATATTATATGGTAGGTAGGCTAAGCTACCGGGCGGATAGTACAAGTAATACAAGTACCAGTGCCGCCCCCCTGATATCTAGCGAGATACAGGTACCACAACAATATATTAATTTTACCAGTATAATAATGCACATGGGACGGGTGTTACAAGATACGATCAGCACAGGCGACACAGAGCGCTACATACATATATAAATATATATATGCATGTCACTACTCCGTGCGCGTTGACCGGCGCATATGCACACGCGCTGGCGAACGCGAAGTCAGCCTACGTGCCCTGCACTTTATCTCGCACCTGTATGTGAGGGCAGACGTCACCCGAACGTTGGTCCGGGCGGGCGCCTGCACGTTGTCGATGTGCAAGTGCACGTCAACTTCTCCCACGACACTCTCCCTCTTGGATGCCACTCACTGCCACGAGGCCGCGTGGCGACCAGGATGGCCGGCTATCCAAGATGGCCGCGGTAGCGGCGGCGACTACAATGCTATATATGTACCCCTAGGGATACATACATATACATTAGCAATCGCCATAAACAGAAACGAGGCGATTTTTGGTGTTTGGTGGTGACCAAAAACGCCGGATCTGCCTATCTGATGATACACTAATATACTGGGCACCAACTGCACACACGCACAACACTGCACAACACTTAAACACTGGGTTTCTACCTCGGCAGTATCCGACCGGTTGGTCGGTTCGCCGCCGATGTTGACACACTGTATCGAATGCACGGTTCCACAAAACTCGAAATTTTCGACGAATTGTTGGCAGCGGTGTGCTGGTGGGGTTGCACTGGGTCGACACCTTGCTGGCACGATGGTCTGTGCGCTTTCCCGGTCAATTTTGCCGATATTGTTAGCGAACAATACCGATTGACCGGGAGCGAGCGAAGATGCGACCGTCCGCTGTGGCGGCCGGAGGCAGAAATGAACTTTTGAAATCTTCCTTTTGGTCCACCTAGCCAGGGTGCCTCTCACCGATGCGGCATTCCCGCTCTGAACATCCAATGACAGACGCTGCAGTAAATATTCCCCCGCATTCTTGTCTCCTGTAGCAAGCATCAATCTTCTTCCGACATCGTTGAGCAGTTTCTTCCTTAGCAGTACAGGCCCCCCAACGTCTCAAATGCAAGAGGTGAGAACAAGTGTGGGTACGCGACCCTTGAATACTTGCGGCACTTGGCTGTTTCCGCTAGGACTACCGCGTGTCCAGGGCGGGCTGCGCCCGTACCGACCATTGAAGGGGCTAAAGAGTCAGTTACGGTCGCATCCCACACCAGCATTTGGCCCCGCTAGAAGGTAGTCAGGGTCATGCTATCGGATCTCTTCTAATCGTCTCTGACTAAACCGGGAGGCTCCAAAATGCATGGGTAGCTCGCCGACCGTAGCTCTCTGCTAAATGTTTCATTCAAGGCTGAGTGGGGTGCGATTCTGCCTGCGAACTCTGCGGACAGGAAAGTCCATGGTGACCTAGGGAGTCGACCCTATTTGGTGTGGGGAGACTACCTCTACTCCTAACCTTAACCTGACTAGTATTCGTGTAGACTCATTGTCTGGCAGGGTACCTAGCTAAGGGCTCGAGAGGGCGTGCAGCCATGCACCTGCACCGGGCGAGGAAACTGTTTGTAACCTCGCTTTGCTAGCGGCCGTAATTGTTTGGTCCCACAGGCCGATCCATTGGCCGTCGTTTGCCAGTTCAGACCAGGCGCGCTGAAGGGAAGGAGCTGGTAGAGATCCACAGAATCCAATGGCGTCATCGTGAGTCTTTTCAAGCGTGGCCTGGAAGTTTGCAATCGCCCAGGAGTCCAGAATAGACTCGACACCACTAGCCGCGGAGTGTAAAGAGGCAATGCGTGCTGCGACTGAAAAAGAAACAGCTTCAGGCTGGCCCAGTCCGCCTCTGGCTACCGGTAGGAAAACCTGAACTAGGGAACCGTCTCGCAGCCACAGGTTGAGTATAGATTCCAACGCAATGCCCATCTATAAGTTAATTTTCTTCAACTGGGCAGAGAAAACTGAACTGTTGAATTTCTTGAACAGATAGTTCAGCCTCGACGCGAAGAAGCATGAACGCAGAAGGTACAACCCCCGGTAAGCGCCCAGCTGGCGAAGACGATTAAAACCAACCTCCAGTTTTTCCATCGCGCGTTCGATTGTCGGTCCAAGGTGGCGAGAGAACAGGGGTACGCCAAGAAGATCCAGGTCGTCGCCTGTTACGCGGCAAACTGGAAGTAAATTCTGTATAGCGGAGATTCCAGCTGTACCTGAGCCAATTATGTGAACCTCACACTTGATTGGGTTAAGCTCCAAACCGCTGCATGTGGAGAAACTAAGTATCTTCTTTAAGTTTTCACAGACCGTACTGATGTTACCTCCAATTACCCCGTCGTCTAAATACCAAAGATTGAAGTCCCTAACGGCATGACAAAACAGAGGGGGCGCTATATATATATATACATATAACGTGTATTCAGATTTTGATAATTAAAAGGAAAACGTAGCTGTGCTACTATATTTATATATGAAAACTTAGTAAATTACGTACATAATTTTTTCAGCCCCACCTTGACGACTCTGCGCACCGAATCGCGTGAATTTAGTCGTCGACTTTACTTTTAGTGGGTAGAGACACTCCAAGGCCTGAAACGCTGCAACTTGAGCAGAGAGTCATATAAATAACCCCTTGTCTCATGGCAGGTAAAGAGTTCTTGTTGGTTTCCCAATGAGAGTTTTGGCAACAAACAACTACTTTTGCGTTATACAGGAAGCTCTATTTGCACAGAATATAGAAGAAACCCTAGGTATCTATATATGTCCGGCTCTCGGTGCCTTGAAGATGTGCTTCAGGATGAATTCCAAGACTGTAGGGGACGGATAATGAACTAGATAAATGGTTTTAATTCTTGGAAGCGTCATTCGCAAAGAGTATGAGTCCGGGGAAAGTTTGTCCGGGGGTACATTATGGATGGCACCACTACTACCACACACAATGTCAGTACCCTACCTGTAATGCTAGTTATCTGTGAATGATAGGTCCTTTCAATTTAGCCTCTCGTTGCGATAGTCCATGTAGCAATGCATCTTTGGTCGATTTGTTGAGCATTTTTCGTAGTATAAAAACGATTTTTTTATTGAACAATTATCTAGTAGTGGCGCATTTTGCAAGGAGATGTACGGTTAGTCACATCGGTATAACAAATTTTACTGGCCCAGGAAGGATCTTGCTTTTGCAAGCAAGCATTTGCGCGTATTGGATTGCCAATAACAATTATACTGGATTTTATATAAGAAAATTGCTTTTGCATACGTACAAAGTACAGTGAATTAGTAGTGCACAAAATACCAAACCTATATATATATATATATATATATATATATATATGACATTTAATTTGCTCGTTTTTGCTAAAGTGGCGGCAATCGCGCAGACGCGTTTGCTGTATGCTTTCATAGCGTGTCACATTTTGTGCAAAAAATCGGCCGAGTCGCTTTATAAGCCTTGTACAGCATAACGATTCCAGTCTCGTTAAATCATTTCAAAAATGTTGCTTGTTGAATTGACATGTATGTAAGTATGTAAACTAGTGGTACTCCAATATAATAGATGGCATTTGTATCTTTGACTGAGCATTACTTGAAGCGTTTTTCGATCTGCATTTTTGATTTTGTACGATTTTCTATATCGTGTCCTGTGCGATTTGGTGCCGTGGGACTCGTTGTACGTCGATCGCCCTTCCGCCACGCTTTCATTAACTGCTGTTCTCCTGCCTATCCTCCGTGGTAATCCGACTAATCGAGACAGACCGCGCCGGAGAGCTACTAGAGAGCGCACAAGCCGGAAAAAGATGATTTGAGATCAAAGACAGAGCGCAACCTACGTTGGCTTGTCTGAGTAGGTTGAGTCTGAGCTGATTTAAGCGCGAGGAATTGATCGGTGGGTATCTACTATTCGGTTCGTTTGCTTTTTTTTACGGTGGAAAACGGATGACTGAGCTGCACCGACCTTGGTCTTGAACGGCAAAAAAAAAGGAGTTGCAATGTTTGTGCAAGCTACCTCGGTCAGGTCACTCCTTAGAGCGCGGGTAAAACTAAAGTTGTGCTAGCTAAAGGATACTCTATTCTATTTGATAGAGAACTCTAGTCGAGCTCGAGATTATTTCACGAGTTGCAACCAGATCGTATGCCTATGTTTATGTGCGATAAAACTGTCCAGCTAGGTACATTTACTTGCGTAAGTACTAATAGTAATATTAAGTCCTGCAATGTTTGCTTGTATTATTTATTAGATATGTATATTAAAATACGCATGTAACGTTAATTGATTATGGTTTGATAACCAGCTTAGATAACAAGCTAATTAAGAAGTACTTTCCTTTAGTACAACACTCTCCACGTACGGTCGTCTAGTGTCGGCTAGCTGATAACACTTAAATTTTATATTTTATGTTTTGCGTTATTATATGTACCAAGAACCAATCAGCACGCGGCTAAGTTGTGCATTAATACAGTCGGCGCATCGTCTTCGAACAATACTATACGCGGCATCCTGATTATCAACCGTCTCCATTTTAAATATCGCCGTTCTAACGACGATGCCCTTGGCGGAAGTTAGACCCCCTAATGAAACAAAATATCTGCCATTAGGGAAAACTTCGTGCTCATCTACGACACATCGCACATAATTTGGCTTGAACCTCTGGAACATTAAGGTTTTAAGGCATCTTTGGTCCAGAATCGTGACACCTGAAAGGAGTCGTAGAAGGACATGGCTTTAGTAGTAGAAAACAGAGCAACACAAATCCGCATCTGAATAAATGATCAGTGATTTATTTTGTCATAGTCGATTTCGTCGGCCGATGGTTTTGCGTCAAATTAAACATTGGTCCAGACTCGTAGCACCTAACTCGGCTCGTCGTCGCAATTCCGAAACATAAAGATCTAATTATCTTTATCAATAAATATATATATATATATATATATATATATATATAAAGTGTGTTGCAAAAAATTAGCAACTCATGTTTTTTTGTGATAATTTCGGCTTGGTTTATTTGATTGGCTTGAAATTTTAAGCGCATGATGTACATGACGAAACATGAGTATAGTGTTGATTTCATTGCAATCTCAACATCGGTTCATACAAAAAATAAAAAAGTGTGAAAAAACAGTGTTGCAAAATATTAGCAACGATAGCGCCTTACAGCGTATTCGATTCTTAGCAGGGCTGTATGACTCATTTGAAACTACATATTTTATTCTAGAAACGGGTTTTTCGTCCCTTCTTCTGAATCAAATCGTAAACTCGGTCTTTCATGGAGTTAATGAGCTGTTGTAAGTACGAAAGTGGAATATTAGTCCATGCTTGCTGGACAGCTTCTTTGAGGTCCGACAAATGATTATATTGTCGACCATT
Source organism: Dermanyssus gallinae (assembly GCA_003439945.1). Taxonomy (NCBI): domain Eukaryota; kingdom Metazoa; phylum Arthropoda; class Arachnida; order Mesostigmata; family Dermanyssidae; genus Dermanyssus; species Dermanyssus gallinae. The sequence continues at coordinate 41,573 of QVRM01003016.1, read as the reverse complement.
TGCGTAAATCTGCTTTACCAAATGTCCCCAAAGATTTTCAATAGGATTCAGGTCTGGACTTAATGCCGGCCAGTCAAAAAGTGGCACTCCTTGTTCTTGAAAAAAGGCTATAGTGCTAGCCGAGGTATGAAACGTGGCGTTGTCTTGTTGAAAAACTGCGTCAGGTCCCCCAATTCTTCTGAAGTGGGCTTCTAACTGGGAACCGATAATGCGCTGGTACATGTCAGAATTGTTTCGGCCCACAATCTCGACTAGATCAGACTTCCCATTATATCCAAACGCGCCCAAATATTTCACAGAGCCACCACCGGCCACACGTTTCGAGAACCATTTAGGTTCCTTCCGTAAGTCGTGCCAATAGTACTGACAGCCGTCAGGGCCATCGAGATTAAATTTCTTTTCATCCGAGAAGACGATGTTTTTCCACTCGTTATCCCAAGTTTGGTATCTATGCGAAAATTCACGCCGTGCGACAATGTGCTTCGGTTGCAGTCGCGGCATAAGCTTCCTTTTCGCGTATCGCACGTTTTTGTCAGAACTTAACACTCGGTACACTGTGGATCGGTGCACTGGCACTCCCAAAGTAGTCCTGATCCTGGAAGAAGACATTTGGTCATGAGTAGCCAACTGTATGATCCTTCGCCGATCTCGAATAGTCAAAACTGGCTTACGCCCACTGTTAGATCTGCACCTTTGGTTCACTCCAGGGTGTAAGAACCTGCTGATGGTGCTCTTATGCCGTCCTAATCTGGTTGCTATAGCAGTTACTGTATGACCGAGCTCAGCATATGCCTCAATTCTTGTCTTTTCGTTATCCGAAAGATCCTTTGTACGACCCATGGTTTAAACATAAGATTCGTCGTTAGTTCGGAACAACGACTAAGCTGTAGAATAATTATAGAGCTGTGTTGTTAGCATGTTATTGTTGCTAATATTTTGGAACACTGTTTTTTCACACTTTTTTATTTTTTGTATGAACTGATTTTGAGATTGCAATGAAATCAACACTATACTCATGTTTCGTCATGTACATCATGCGCTTAAAAAAATTTCAAGCCATTCAAATAAACCAAGCCGAAATTATCACAAAAAAACATGAGTTGCTAATTTTTTGCAACACACTTTAGGTTGAAAGCCGTGTAACGAAGCCATTAACAGAACTTTATTCGCCTTCTAGAATCCCACCGAGATTTCAGAGCATTAATACCTCTTGAGTTGAATTCCGCGCCTTTGGACTGAAAATAGGCATTGACAGCAGCCTTAACCTCTTCATTGCTGGAAAAACGCTTTCCACCGAGACTATTCTTCAAATGTCCGAAGAGGAAATAATCAGAGGGGGCCAGATCTGGAGAATGGGAAGGTTGTTCAATAAGTTCGAACCTCACTTGGGCCAGTTTTGCCGATGCTTGCCGCGACTTGTCTGCAGGCGCATTGTCCTGGTGAAACAGGACAACCTTCTTCTGCAAAGCGGGCCGTTTCACGATGAGTTCTTGCTTCATGCAGTACAACAGTCTTGCATAATATTCTCCCGTGATCGTCTTACCGCTCTCAAGGTAGTCGACCAGAATTATTCCACGTTGGTCCCAAAAAATCGTAGCCATCATCTTTCCGGCCGATGCCGTTGTCCGCATCCTCTTCGGAGGTCCTTTACCAGGTGCACACCATTGGCGAGATGCTTTTTGGGTCTCGGGAGTGTAGTGATGGACCCAGCTTTCATCGACGGTCACAAATCTGCGCCAAAAATCCGACGGATTTTTTAACATCTTGGCCAAATTTCGCTGTGAAGCGGAAACACGCGCGTCTTTTTGGCCTTGGTTGAGCAAATGCGGCACCCATTTTGCTCTGAGCTTTTTCATCTTCAAGTTCTCGTGCAGGATGAAATGCACACTACCCAAACTGATACCCTCCGCTATCTCCCTAATGTTCACTCGCTTATCTGCGGCAACGATTTTCCGCACTGTTTCCACGTTTTCCTTATCAGCTGCCGTTTTTGGGCGTCCTGAACGTAGTTCATCCTCGGTGCTCCTGCGACCTCTTTTTAACTCATTAATCCAGTTGGAAACAGTGGCAAAACATGGCGCAGAGTCATCGTACACCTCGTCTAACTTAGTTTTCACTTGAGTCGCAGCATTCAAACCTTTGAAATAAAAATGCTTGATAACCACTCGAAACTATTTTTTCTCAATTTTTCAAAATCACGCCGATACGTTGCACGGGAAAAGCGATCAAACGGAATCACAACGGCCAATCACCATCATATTTTGACTGCTAGAAGTCGAAAAGTTGCCGTTTCCAATAGCGGTGAAAGCGCGCCAAAATTCGAATTCAAAAAAACTCATTTTAAGAACCTGTTGAACTACCTGTATGTATATATATATAAAGTTACTCAGATAGACATTTTAAAATGTATGTTTAATTAACTACTGGTTATTACATTCGTTACATTGGCAAATACATTTGTAAACCATTACTAGTTAAACTCTATAAAAGTTAACCAATGAATCAAGTTTTACGCTATATATATATATATATATATATATATATACTATGTATACTTACCAGCAAATATTCCATACGCAGTAACGTTTAAATTCTGGCAGTGGCGTACGTCCATATCCGCCTCAACAAACTGAGTGAATAGTCTGCGAGCAATATTTGACAGGCTGCCATCGATGCAAAGCTGCCGATAATCAAAGTTTGCTGCCATTATGGGGTCCGTCTTGAACGCCTCGGTGATGGTCAGTGCGGCAAGTAAAATTGACGATACACCGGCCGCGATATGGTTGCGAGAAAAAATTGGACGAAGACAGGTTGCCGTAGGTGACATGGCAACAACCCGATGCGCTGCGATGTTCTGGTTCGGTCCATGTTGCTGTTCGTTTTGTTGCGGCATTGCTTCCGCACTACGAATCAAAAACAACAACAACAACAACAACAACAGCAGCAACAACACAGCAACAACAAAAACAACAACAATAACAACAACAATAGCAGCGACAACAACAGCAGCAGCACCAGCACCAACAACAACTGCGGTAACACAAGCAACAGAACAACAATTGGTGGACAACAAGATCGACACGTTCAACGGGGCCACGGCGGTAGCAGCGGCGGACAGCAAACTACGATTAGAAGAAAGAACAACGACAATAACGTCGGCGTTGGCGTTACCAGCAACGACAATACGGACGCGGACAATCCGCAATTGTTTAGAAGGGCAATATGTAGTGCAGACACGAGTTGTCACCAACCAAATCCAACCAAGAAAGGCCAGCAACCAGGCACGGGACGACAGGTACAGAACGCGTACAACGAGCGTAACTTCGAAGCGACGCCTCTGACGCCTATCGATGACGACTGCCAGGTAAAAGGTCACCCGACGTCGACCGTGACGAAGTTCGCCTCGTTTTGCGCAGCTCACTTGCTCTCGATGTGAATCTAGTACCGAACGCACTGTTGAACCTAGTCAACTGCCGCCAACATCATCCTCACCACCACCACCCCACCCCCACCCCCACTCCCAATACGTCAAATATTGTCGCTCGAAACGTAGTGCCGAGAAAAGTATGCATCTATAAATTCGTAGCACGATCCTAATAATAATAATATTAACACGACTGCTATTTTTGCTGCTGCTACTCTAAGCACTTTACTACTACTACTACTATTACAGCAAGCGGCGTCACAGCTACGTTACCAAGCGGGCGAGTAATAATTTCATCACCAGTCAAAACTTCGCGCGTAATCGGCTGGATTGGATTTTGAATACTACTCTTAGATTAAACTGTGAACAAGCGCCAAATGTGAACAACTGAACACCAGCTACCTGGCGAGGGACGCACTCTCTCTCTCTCTTCTCGCTCTGTATATACAGGTAGTTCAATAAGTTCTTAGAATGAAAACCGAGAATTTTCAAAATCATGTTTTTAAATTTTTCTTATTCGATATACTCCCCGAGAAGCTCAATACACTTTTCCCACCGAGATTTCAGAGCTTTCATACCTCTTGAGTAGAATTCCGCGTCGTTAGACTGAAAATAGGCATTGACAGCAGCCTTAACCTCTTCATTGCTGGAAAAACGCTTTCCTACCGAGACTATTCTTCAAATGTCCGAAGAGGATATAATCAGAGGGGGCCAGGTCTGGAGAATAGGAGGGTTGTTAATAAGTTCGAACCTCAGTTGGGCCAGTTTTGCCGATGCTTGCCGGGACTTGTGTGCAGGAGCATTGCCCTGGTGAAACGGGACAATCTTCTTCTGCAAAGCGGGCCGTTTCACGATGAGTTCTTGCTAACGGCAGTCTAACAGTCTTGCATAATATTCTCCTGTGATCGTTTTACAGCTCTCAAGGTAGTCGACCAGCATTATTCTACGTTGGTCTTAAAAAACTGTAGCCATCACCTTTCCGGTCAATGCCGTTGTCCGCACCCTCTTCGGAGGTCCTTCATCAGGTGCACACCATTGGCAAGATGCTTCTTGGGTCTCGGGAGTGTAGTGATAAACCCGGCTTTCATCGACGGTCATGAATCTGCACCAAAAATCCGACAGATTGTTCGACATCTTGGCCAAATTTCGCTGTAAAGCCAAAACAGGCGCGTCTTTTTGGCCTTGGTTGAGCAAATGCGGCAGCCATTTTGCTCTAAGCTCTTTCATCTTCAAGTTTTCGTTTAGGATAAAATGCACACTGCCTAAACTAATCCCTAATGCCTCCGCTATTTCCTTAATGTTCATTCGCTTATCTGTGCCAAGAATTTTTCGCACTTTCTCTACGTTTTCCTCATCAGTTGCCGTTTTTTGGCCTCCTGGACGTAGTTCATCCTCGGTGCTCCTGCGACCTCTTTTTAACACATTAATCCAGTTGGAAACAGTGGCAAAACATGGCAGTCACTGTACGTCTCGTCTAACTCAATTTTTACTTGGGTCGCATTCCAACCTTTGAAATAAAAATGCTTGATAACCACTCGAAACTCTTTTTTCTCCATTTTTTAAAAATCACGCCGATACGTTGCACGGGAAAAGCTATCAAACGAAATCGCAACGGCCAATCACCATAATATATTGAGTGCTAGCAGTCGAAAAGTTGCAGTTCCTATTAGCGGTGAAAGCGTGTCAAAATTCTAAAAAGCTCATTCTAAGAACTTATTGAACTACCTGTATATATATATATATTGCGGCGAACACTGCCTGGACGGGTTGAGTGGCATGTATGAGTTGTACAATTTATCTGTAACGCCTATTGAGAAATCGCGGCATATTTGCAGCGGTTCACTTAGCCGCAGCTTATATATCGTTTAGGCAGCAGAAAATAATCCTCTAACAGGCACATGTCATAATGAAAGGGGCAGCGCATGCAGTTGGGATCATGCAATAATAATAATAATAAAGATGATAGTTCCCACAATCAATTTGGAAGTCTCTACAAGAGCATTACAAGAAAGAGAACATTGGTTTGTGCGGTTTAAGTTGCGGCGTTTTCTTTTTTGTTGTTGACGGGATGGGCTGTGACTCACTGCCATGTAGGATCAAACCAGGCGGCCAGCGTAGGCATCGCCATGAGAAACACAGAACAATCTATAAAGAAATTCAGTCGTGCGTCAATCTTGCATAAGAAATGTACATCAATACAAATTCAAAAAATCATGCCGCTAACAAACAGTGTAGCATCTTTATAGATACAAGAATATATCTTAGTAGCAAGGGGGTCCATATACACTTTGGACAAAAAATAAAGTAGAACTCACAGTCGGTATGAATAGGTAGTTTTTTGAATACCTAATAAGTTAGCTGCAGGAAAATATGGGAAAATACCTGAAATGCACTTTTGAAATGTTTGCCCTGAATAACGGCTCTTAATTCTATTTAATTGGGGACCAGTGGATTTTTGGGCGGCGGCATTGATATAATATATGCAAGTGCTTAACAGTTGACATTGAGTGGAAAAAGACATCGACCATTTCTCTACAGGAACTTACAAAAATTGCTGTTTTGTATCGTTTGTGGTCTTAATTTAAAATATTTGATTAGTTATAAAGTTTGTATGTGGCGTCAATGTTTCCCATGTTGCTTCTATGCAGTACTAGAAAACCGACTGCTACGTTCACGTGGAAAACAAAATCCTTCTGCTGTACTTGCATACGAGTTCATACTGATACAATGAGATAATTGCTATAACTGGCAATGTTTGTTTTAGTATTAATTGCCATTCTCTTAACTGAGATATTTAATTACAAGTTATTTTAAGTTTTTTTAAGTTTCGGGCGAAAATTTAACGACTTGCGTAACGTTCCAAATGATTATTATTATTATGCGGTTAGACTGACCCAGGAAGAATATCACTTTTACAATCATATGAGTATACTAAATTGGTAACGCAAACGAGTATATATATGAGTTTTTTTTTATTTATATAACTTTGCAATGTTAGCACTTTGGAATGGACAATTGTCTCCGCGCGAACGTGTGATTACGGGTTCTCTAACCCAGGGTTAGCCTAGTTTAACAATGTGCCCCCAACAGACGCTGCATTTCCTTGTTGAATGTCGAGCGCCAGCCTCTGACGCACGAATTCGGATGCTCTCGAGTCTTCCGTCGAAAGATTAAGGCTTCTACCTACGCGCTGAATCAGCTTGGACGAAAGGGGTCCTGCAGTATCCATAGTCTCGAACGCCAACGCACAAAATTAGTGCGGATAATTCACACTAGAGTATTTTCTGTATTTGTTAGCTTCAGCTTACCTAGAAGCATGGCCCGCACCTGCACCGACCATCGAAGGGGCTAATGAGTCGGTTACAGTTGTGTCCCAAGCAAGCAGGCCCTCAAATTTTTCCGTTATCCCTCGATTGACCCGGGGGCCCTAGAACACACGGGGAGCCGGCAGATCGAAGTGCGCGACTAAAGGTGTCATTTAAAGTGGAGTAACGTGCTCGTCGGCCTGCACTCAACGCGCATGACAGGCCATGATGGGCCAACGCGCCCACAAAATCACCACAACAAGATCGGTGGGGCACGACTAGGTCAGCACCAAGTCGCAGGCCTGCGCTGATGCGCGTCGTCTCGTCGTCCAACAGAGTCCCAATTTGCGGACATGGTAGGGCGTGTAACCAAGCCCCAGCACCTTGACTACGAACAGCTTAAAGCCTGGCTTTATCAGCAACAGAAAGTGCTCTATTTCTTAGGCTTTCTAGTCGCTTTTCTTGTAGGGGGGTTGTCCAATTGCCCTGGTTAGCCCTATCGTCAGGAGGAGAATTAAATAACAACGACAATTTGTCGGTCAGTCTTTGAAGTTCACCGTTATAAGCGTCCCAGCCATCACTGTTCAATAATGCTTAAACCCTGTCCGCCGCCTGGGTCTATGACGACACGATTGACGACGACACACACCTAGGCCGCCTAAATAAACCGGGAGCATTACCTGTTCCCTTGCCGAAGAGGTCAGCTTAGGATTTAGTATGATCTCTAAAATGACTAAGCTATATATATATATATATATATATATATATATAGCATTTATCCAAGTAGATTATTTTACTGCACAGGCCTAGCTTCTTCAAATGTGTTATTTATTAATTCCGAATCAAGTCGGTGCGGAATACAAACGGTTGTTTGAAATGGCTACGCAACATAGCAGAACCAGAGAACGACAGAGATCGCCTTAAAACAGACCACAAGAAAGAAAAAAGACATTCTGTTTTTACGAATGCAAACTTGTCTTTTCAGATTTTGGAGATACTGGACACGTTGCATCATGTTACAAACCTCTAGAGAGCTTCATTCGTGGGCCTTGCTTGTTTGAGATATAGCAGGCCATCCATCAAAACATATGTGATCTAACCAGCTTGCCCAATGCGCCGACCGCCAATCCTTGCTCATAGATGCTAGATAGATCTCACTCCAAGCTACGAACAACTACGGTTTACCGAATTCGAGCGGGAGGCTTCAATGGAAATCACAATAACTTGACAGGGATGATTCAGACACTCCAGCGTATATATATATATATATATATATATATATATATATACGTATTATGTACACTTATCCTTACCAAAAATATATATGCAACTCCAAAAACTCTTGTTCTCTGCTATCGTTTATCTTTTGAACTACTAAAAATATATATAAAAAGGACAAACTTTGTACTTGTGGTACTATATTTATATATAGTAGCTCTGTCCCTTCCGATAGGTTACGTAAGCGTAGAACATCGTCGTACGCCAAGTTCCATAAAAGAGGCCCCAAAATTGAACCCTTGGGAACTCCAGCTGTCATTTCAAATTTGGATTGCTCAATCCCGGATCCCGTCCGTTCGTTAAGGTGGTCCGAGACAATTCAACAAAAGTAGTTCGGAACTCTCTTTCTCTTGAGCGTCTCCCGTATCACCCTTTAGGGTAAGCTGTTGAAAGCATTTTTAACATCCAGCAATACGACAATGAGAAGATCTCTGAACCTTGCCGGGGATTGTCGTAGATCTTCCGCCTTAGCAACGACCCGCTGTATTGCGGTCAGGCACGAGCGGCCTTTGCGAAATCCAAACTGATTCGGTGAAAGAAGGCCGCGTTCTTCTGCAAATAATCACAAACGGTTTTCTATAATCGCCTCAATACCCTTGGCCAGTGTACTGACTAGGCAGGTTGGTCGGTAGGTGCCGTTTATTTTGAATACAAGCACAAGGTCGGCCTTCTTCCAAATCTGAGGCAAGCGTCCGGATCTGAGTGTTCGTGTGGCAACATGGGAAACTACTTCAGAAAACTTTTTAACAAGAACTTTTACGGCGGAGGCCGGTATACCATCAGGACCTGGTGCTTTTCCGGCCTTCAGTCTCTCCCCCGCTGCACGGACCTCCTCTAGCGTTATTTTTTGGGCTGGTCTCTCGTCCGCCTCCGCTTCGAAAGGCGTCCTGTTGAGAAATTGATGTCGGGGGAAAAGCGTTTCTATTACCCGTCGGCGTTCGTCCGGGGGAAGGCTAGCGCTCTTTCTGTCTTGCATCGGATTAGTTTGTACGGTCGTCCCCACGGGTCGCTTTCTATTTCCGACAAGAATTCCTTATGGCATCGTTCCTTGCTTTCATCTATAGTCTTGCGTAGAGTGGCCCTAAGACTTCTAAATTCGTTTTGCAATTGCACAATGCTTGTCTCATCCATGCTAGTGCGCCTTGCCCTGGTGAATCTTCGCCTGGCGTAAATGCAGCGTCTGCGGGCTTCCGTGATCTCTCCGTTCTACCAATATTTCGGCAAAACTGGACGTAGTCGCTTTGGATGCGTTCTCCTCTTGCTTGGCGCCTTGCACGGTTCCTCCAGAACGTTCTGAAGCTCTTGAGTGGTTTCAGGTTCTCCCTTTACTTCAAGTATCCTTGCCAGCGTCCTCTGCAGCTCCCTGTTGTCAGGTGGCTTTAGCCGGGGTGGCCTAACCGGGGCAGAAAGGGCTGCTAATGGAGTGGCTCCTCGGTGCCACCTACTGATCCAAAAAATCCAAAAATGCTAAGCGGGACTAGATCAGACGTCTACGCGTGAAGCCCAAATGGTAAAAACGGAACCAGCAGTAGGCGTAAAGTAGCTGTAGCACTTGTCAAAGTGTGGTCGAGTGTGAACTCTGCTCTGTGAAAATCGGTGAAAAGTGCGAAAACCTGAGGCTCTAAGCGGTCTGAGCAATCGCAGTCGATAACTGCACTAGTGAACAGTCCAGCACGCGTATCTTAACACCTCAAAGGTACTGTGAAAGACTAAATTTGCTCTTAGTCTGGTTTTAACAACACTAGTGCCGTTGCACAATCTTCGAGCGACTACGGTGCAGGCTGATTTTGTTTACATCTGTCAGCTCGTCTGCACGGCCAGTGCGTGTTCATCAACACTCTCTAACAGCGCATATGTTTTGTGTAAGATTGCAGCGCGTGCATATTGACGTGCAACCGTAAACTCAACGGGCATATATAATTATAATATATGTGCACGGGAGTGTGCGCGTGTATGTGTGTGTAAATATATGTATAGATATATATGTATATATATATATGTATGTGCGTGTATACATATAACCTCGCGGGCTTATGTGTGCACACGGGCGCACGCATATTTAACGTGCAATAGTTGCGTGCATGAATACGCATAGGAGAGCGTACATATATACATAAGCCGCATTTTGTACGTGTAGCTGCATACACACTGAGAGTCACCCCCCCCGGCAACCTCCCCCCCCCCTCCCCCGGCAACCTCCCCCCCCCTCCCCCGGCAACCTCCCCCCCCTCCCCCGCAACCTCCCCCCCCCCCCCCCCGGCAACAAGGAGGTAAGCAACGCTAGAAAAAAGAAGAGGAAGGCTCACTCCCCGCCCGTTGTGAGGCAGCAATTTTCTCCCCCCTCAGAAACTACAAATGCGGCAGTCACAGAAAAGGATCTGCAAGCCCTCCTCACTGAGGCCATCGGACTTGAACGGCTGGTGGCAACCTACACCACCACACAAAATGACATTAAGAAGGGGACGACCTCACTTGTTCAAGCAATTAGGTCTCTCGCGCGCCGTGCCCACCTATCTGGTCTTACACAGGCAAAAGAAGCCACAGAAAATTCCGAACCCAGTGAAAATACGGAGGCAACAAAAATAAAAAAGGCCCTAGCAGGCTCCCTTACAGATAAAGAGTTCGAGGCTCTTGTCGCAAAGAATTGGCCGGAATGCACCTTCGCAAAGACAAAGCTCAAGAAGGCAAATTTTCTTAACGACGAGGCCCCGGCCCGAGTAATCTTGCCTTCGCCTACAACGGAGAAAGATAGTCGGCTAGTGATGGGACTGGCAAACCAGTTCCCAGCGTTTCTGAGCTCCCTGCCTTATCTTAAGGAGGGTCGGCTCGTATCTCTACATAACCAAGACGTCGTAGGGGTAGAGGGCACAGAAGAGGAAGAAGAAACGGTAGCCTCACCTGCACGCACACTATTTGCCCGAATGCTAACAGAGGAAGAAGGGTCCAGCCCATCACTCTCAAAAGCATAACTTACTCGCTCTGTGACCTTCTTAGAAAAAAGAAGATAACATCGGCCGCGGTGGCTACCACATCAACAGTAGACCTGGACATTTTACGCAAATGTCTTAAATCCAGTTTGACCAGATTTCCTGAAATAACCCTAGAACTCTGGATTAAGGGTCAGGATAGCGCAATGAACCCTGCCAGGAGTAATGAGAACAAGCCAACGTCTAGTTCAATTACTATTAACTTGGGAAGCCGTAGCTATTCTGATGCTGTCCGGGATCTACGCTCTAAGCTCGACCCGGACGCATTAGGAATCCAGGTCAAAAGGGTCTCTAAAACAGCGTCCGGTGAAGTTAAACTACTAGTCAAGGCCTCGACTCCAAACGCTACGGCGAAGTTGGCCGAAGAAATTCAAGACAAGGCCTCTCTTACGGCAACCGTCCATACATCTCCCCGAACAAAAGCAATAATTATTAGAGATCTCGACGAAACGATAAACGCAGACGACGTACTCGAGGCCCTAACGCGTGATGGCACAGAGAAGGAAACGATTGTTCTTAACGCTTTTAAACTGACACGGGACGGCAGGACTTCTTCATGCGTGGTGAGACTCCCACCAGAAGCGGCAGCGCGGCATCAGCGCCGGGGACACATCCAGATCGGCTGGTCTCGCTGCCGTCTGGACGAACTAGTAAATGTATCCCCGTGCTCAAAGTGTCTCAGTTTTGAGCACCAAACGCGGGCCTGCACAAACCCACCTCCCACAAGCCCTTTGTGATACAAGTGCGGGAAGGCAGGGCATGTGGCCCGGGACTGTAGGGCTCTGCCGCACTGTTACCACTGCCAGCAAGACGGACACTACGCAACCTCCATGCAATGCCCGGCCTACAAGCAACGAGTAGAGGCACTCCGGAAAACAACAAAGAACCATGGATCTTAAGTTTTTACAAGTCAACCTAAATAGGTCCGCCCCGGCGTTAGACATAGCTCTAAATTTTACCGCTTCTAAAGATATCGATTTTATCCTGGCCTCCGAAACCCCCAAAAGCCGGCTCCACGCAGCGGCTGTGCACGCATCAAACGGGTCCTCAGCTGTATATAGAACCACCTCGTCTGTCTACCCTACTGGAGCAGACCGAGGAGTGCACTTCTCTTTTATCACTATAGATAAGGTGGCAATTTACTCAATATACATCTCCCCGAACGTTTCTACTGAGGTTTTTAAAGAGTTCTTAGAAGAATTGACAACATCGATCATAAAACAAAACCACCGCCAAGTCGTAATTGGGGTGATTTTAACGCAGCTCACCGACAGTGGGGGAGCAACAGGATATCCCCGCGAGGGGCGGCGCTGGTAGACTGGGCATCGGAACACGACCTGCATCTAGTCAACGTTCCAGGCACCACTTTTAGATGGGGAAACCAAGAATCAACCTTGGACCTTACTTTTTGTTCTGAGAACCTATTGCCCAGGTTGACAGAGTGGACTATACACGACGACGTCGAAAACCTCTCGGACCACTTCTACATTACGTTCTGCCTCAAAGTGGCGCCATCTTTTCCTAAAACCCGCAGGATGCGCTTAAGAATAAATTTTGAGACATTACAGCAGGAAATTGAGTCTCGTTGCGCTCGACTGCGTGATGTGGAACCACGCACAGTGTCGACTATGCTAGAGGAGGCTTGTAGAGCAGCAAGCCGCCCCTTGCACCCCGCACTGGCTCGGCGAACCCCCAATTACTGGTGGAATAGGCTAGTAGCCAAGGCTCGCTGGCACGCTCGGCACCAAGCAAACCTTCAAGCGCTATGGGAGAAATACAGAGAAGCTCGTCGCGCGCTGGTACGGGAAATCAAAAAGAGTAAGTCTGAGTGCTGGCAAAGACTCCGTAACGATATTCAGAACAATCCCTGGGGGCAAGGTTATAAAATAGCCCGACACAAATTGAAGCACGCACAACCACCACTGCCTCCCGACCTCGCTCAAAAAGTCATCGGCGGGCTGTTTCCCTCGGACCCCCCACCACTGAGGCCAAACTTCGACGCCAAGGAGTTAGACTTCCCCGCCATCACAATGGAGGAAGTGAGAAAAGTCGTCAAGAAAATCCGACCGCGTAAGGCACCGGGAACAGACGGCATTCCAGGAGAAGCTGTTAAAATGCTTATAGAGAATCATCCAACTGTTTTTATGAAAATGGTGGAGACCATCTTACGATCGGGCACATTCCCCGACGACTGGCCGACCTTGTCCTGATTCCTAAAACCGCGTCGCCCGAAAGTGACCCCTCTGATTTTAGGCCTATCAGCATCCTTCCCAGTCTCTCCAAGGCAGTGGAGCATTTTATACATATGCGGCTGACGAAGGAGTTGGACGACAAGAAAGTGATCTCAGAGGACCAACACGGCTTTCGCTCGGGCCACTCAACACATGACGCAGTTCAGAGCCTTTTAACCATAGCCGAAACCCAGAGAGGTACTCGCTCAGAAACGAGATCGCATTGCCTAGCAATTCTACTTGACATCAAGAACGCTTTTAACTCAGTTTCATGGAACTCCATTAATGACGCATTAGCACGGGCTTCTATTTCGCCCTATCTTAGAAGGATTTTAGCATCTTACCTGTCACAACGTACGGTGGTCTATCAAGGCAAGCCATATCGTGTTACCGCAGGGGTCCCTTAAGGCTCCGTGCTGGGCCCAACTTTATGGAACATTGCATACGACGATGTTCTACGTCTGCCTCACCCTCCTAACGTTAAATCAATAGCCTATGCGGATGACCTGGCTATCGTGATTACGTCGCGCGATGCCAGGGAGCTGGAGAGGACAGCAATTGGGGCCTTGCAAGGCATCTCCATCTGGCTCGCTCCGCACGGACTTTGCCTGGCTCCACACAAAACGTTAGCAGTATTTCTAAACGGGCAGAAGCGCACTCCCCATCTCAACTTGACCTTAGAGGGACACAACATTGCCCTCTCCAGCGAAGCAAAATACTTAGGAGTGCTTCTGAATACCGGCCTGACAGGCACGCCTCATGTGCACTACGCGGCTGCAAAAGCCACCAAAGCTACTACAGAACTCGCAAGATTGCTGCCGTGCACACGGGATGCTTCCGATAATCGAAGGTGTCTCCTGGCGATGGTAGTAGATAGCATTATACTTTACGCAGCCCTGCTGTGGCAGCGTACGGCTAAGCGGGTTACGTGCCGACGGCTTTTGGATAAAACGCAGAGGCCGCTGGCCCTCAAGATTGCAAGGGCCCACAAAACTGCGTCTACCGCGGCCATTCAAGTACTCTCCAGGCAGATCCCTTGAGATCTCCGGGTTATGGAGAGCGCAGTCCGCCGTGCGGACTCCTCTATCTCTAAAGAAGACGCACGTCGTCAGACACTAGACGCGTGGAACAATAGATGGATAGAGATCCAGGCGGGCCAGCCGGGGTTCTGGACTCGCTCTATTATCCTGGATGTCCAAGAGTGGTTCAAAAGGCGAGAGGGATCACTGTCGTACCCTCTAACCCAATTTTTGACGGGCCACGGCACCTTCAGAAAATACCTACACCGCATAGGACGTGCTCCGTCGCCAGCATGCATTCTCTGCGACTCAGGAGAAGAAGACGACGCCAAACACACCTTCGAAGTATGCACGGCTTTCAGCGCGAACAGGGCGGAGCTGGCGCGGCTCTTAGACCGGGAACCCCCGGTAACCTGTGAACAAATGTGTCAGGCCCTTCTGCAAAACACCCAAAGCTGGCACATCATAAAGGATTTTGCCGCGACGATTATTGAACAGAAAGATCTGGTGCAGACCGCGATGTGTGCTCTGATCACGCAACCCTAAGGAAGAAGTAGGGGTTGAAGTAATATTAAAGAATGGTTTCAGCTCCTCGCCTCTTCCTGAGGCCATTTAGGTGAGAGGTTTTTAGTGGGTATTATGCCAACAACATCGGCATCGAGTCCCACACTACCCGCTCTGGGTGTGCGTAAACGCAAAAAAAAAGCACTTGTCAAAGTAGCAAACGAATTAGCAGACTTTGCGTAAGTATGTATATGGGTGGACCCTTCCTAACGCAACCCTGTTTTCATTAATTGCTGTCCTTATATCCGCTGTGGTAATCCGGCTAAACGAAACAGACCGTGCCGGAGAGCTACTAGAGAGCGCACAAGCCGGAAAACGATGACTTGAGATCAAAGATAGAGCGCAACCTACGTTGGCTTGTCTGAGTAGGTTGAGTCTGAGCTGATTTAAGGGCGAGGAGTTGATCGGTGGGTATCTACTATTCAGTTCGTTTGCTTTTTTACAATGGAAAACGGATGACTGGGCCGCACCGATCTTGGTCTTAAACGGTATAAAAAGGAGTTGCAATATTTGTGCAAGCTACCTCGATCAGATCACTCCTTAAAGCACGGGTAAAACTAAATATGCGTTAGCTAAAGGATACTCTATTCTATTCAATAGAGAACTCTAGACGAACTCGAGATCATCTTACGAGTTGCAACCATATCGTATGCCTATGTCTACAGATACGTGCGGTTACGCTGTCCAGCTAAGTACAATCACTTGCGTAAGTACTAATAGTAATATTAAGCCCTGCAATGTTTGCGTGTATTATATACCAGATATTTATATTAAAATACGCATGTAGCGTTAGTTTATTATGGTTGTATAACCAGTTTAGATAACAAGCTGATTTGGAAGTACTTTCCTTTAGTACAACACTCTCAATGTACGGTCGTCCAGTGTCTGCTTGCTGATAACACTAAAATTTTATATTAAATTTTAAAAAATATAGACATAAAAAGAAGTCTGATGATTTGCACCGTTCGTGATCGCTCGTTTATTATTTTTTTTGCAGAGGGCTTTATAGATCGGCTATAAGGCCTTTTCGAAACAACGTCTCTATTCGTTCATGAAGTCGAGAGGCCGAAGATGCCCGTCAATATATTTGCTTGATTAAATTTTTTCAGGTCGAGCAATATCAGCAGGAACGTTTTTTTCTTCAGGTTCGACACTTTATATTTATTTATCGACAAATAGAAAAAAACGCGAATTTGTCCATGAAACCGTCACGATGTGCCCAAACAACCAGTCAGCAAGCGGCTAAGTTTTGCGTTGATACAGTTGGCGCATCGTCTTCGAACTATACTAGACGCGGCATCCTGATCATCTACCGCCTCAATTTTAAACTTCGCCGTTCTTACGCACATGGGCTTAGCGGAACTTCGACGCGTTAATGAAATAAAATATCTGCTACTAAGGAAAACCTCGTAATCGTTTACGATACACCGCACATACTTTGGCTTGAGCCTCAGGAAAATTAAGGCTTGAAGGCATCGTTGGCGATGAATCGTGACATTTGAAAAGATTCACAGAAGGGCATGGCTTGAGTAGAAGAAAACAGAGCAACACAACTCCGCATCCGAATAAATGAGCAGTGATTTATTATTTCGTAGTCGATTTTGTAGGCCTCAGGCCTAAAAAAAGACCGATGATTTTGTGTGGAATTAAACTGCTATACTTGTAGTACCTAATCCGGTCTCTCTCTCTTTCTCATTTAATCTCTCTCTCTCTCAATCTCATTTATTTATTATATATATATATATATAAATATGGTGCAACGTCTTGTGCAGAAACCTTAGTATAAAATGTTACAAACTACTGTTCTCGTGTTGTGAGCATTTCCGTCCACTGCCGCTACATACCTGTCAATTCGACATTATTCAGGATATTTAAATTACACTGTTACTTAATCCGTTTTCTGTCAGGTTATAACGATTCTACGTTATCTGCCTAGATTAGTATCCTACACTTTAATCTTATTGTACAATATTTGTTTCCTTCAACGACAATGTACTAGGAATTTTCTACTTTTTCTCTTCCACAATTAATATGTATCTTTACCTACAAAGTTTTCGAGAAGGGCTCCCAGGATTTTCAAGTCTTGGTCAAGGTGGCGATTTTCTGTGTTCTGTCAATAAAAAGGAATCCGTTTACCTTGCATCATGTCTGCAGACTTCGTAGGCACGGTTTCTACATTATCTGCTAATACTTTATTTTGCTTAAAATACATTTCTTTAAGATGACGATTTGGACACAATACAATAGGGTAAGTGTTGAGTTATTAACACGATCGATCAAAAAGGCATTCAGACTAATTCCCATTAAAGAAAAAAACGTTCCTGCTGATATTGCTCGACCTGAAAAAATATCAACGGAGAAACAGAAAATATTTGCACATTCATTTATAGGATGACTATACCCACTCGGGCCAGATTCGCAGCTTTTGTTAACGTAAACCGAATTAGAGGGGAGGTGTTGTGTCTAGTAGTGACAGTGAAAATACCAATTTTATTGTACCGATATATTGTTTTCATTATATATTTATTATACGGGCATCGCTTTCTAAAGTGTGCGGTTAGGAGATAACGAGTTGTGTGACTCCCTTGTTCCCAGTGGTTGACCCCAAGCGTTACACCCAGCTCAGTAAGTAGCCTCTTAATCAGATGGCCCAACAGTCCTAAGGTTAAACAGCCACTGGATTGAAGTTATGTGCTCCGTCGGGCGTCTGTTCGGTCCTGTGTGATACTTTTTGCTGTGCTTCGAAGCAACTCTGCGCAGACATAATGAGCATGCTTGTTATCGGTTGGATTTGATCAAATCTCTTCTCCAAAGCGAATAATTTGACATTCAAAATGTTTGGTATTAAAAACTCGGCTGGTAGTTGCTCAAACAGCAATATGTACTTGAGCTATTGATATTGCCAACTTACTGTCTCCCAGAGCTTTTGAGAGCAAGACGGCTAGTAGACTCTGAAAGATGAAGTCAAATAGGCATCTTATCTACAACGCCTCGGGAGACGATGACAGAGCTGTCGGGTGGTTTGCCCTAGTGTAAAGTAGGTCACGGTTGGTCTATAACAGGCACTCATCGGACGGGGAACCCTCAGGCTGGGTTCGGCGTTTGCGGTGTTATTCTGTGCCAGCGGTGTTAGACTGTGTCAGCAGTATCGTCATCGTTGTTTGAGTTGAAGGGCCCCCGGACTTTTTGTGTGGCCTTCCACTATGATGAGGTATATTGTAACTTCTTTACGACGTACCTGAAGGTGGTACTCCGCCTTTCCATCAGGGTTCAAAGCCGATTCTCGTATGCCCGAACGGGCTGTGCGCCGGTAGGCTCTTCAAGTGAGACTACGCATGCCCAAAATTCTGCCCCTACACCATGCTTCTCTTTGTTGGTGAAGTGAGTTAGAAAAGTAACATCTCCAATGACGAACATCTCGAAACTAGACGTCTTTCTCGCCATGGTGGCTCGGCGCGATCTGCGACAATAGCCGCGTATACACCAGACACATCGTACATGGTTACCACCATCTTGTGCGTTTGTCTAATTCGAAATGCTGCTTGCCGAATTGCGCCGCTTAGTCAACTGTACGGCGCTTCGGAAGGGCTTGTTGGTGGCATGGTGTTATTAGCTGTTGAAGCATGCGAATCTCACTGACGGGTCAACACCTCTCCTCAAGGAAGCAGACTCCCGGGTATGACGAGGCGTCAGCTGCATGTGGTTTAATTAACACATCGCAGTATGTTTTGACACGAGGCAGCTGTGTGCATGGGGGACGGACGTTCGGTAAGCCACACTGATTTGCTATGTGGCCGTGTACGAGGCACTTTAGGCAGAGCACCGACTTTACGTTAGAAGTCTAAACGGCGATGCTTGACCTGTCAACAGAAGGTTTTACTTCCATGGAACTATGAATGGAATACCTTAAATGAAGTTTTCAGTGATTATTTCTCGGAGTTAACCGACGTATTGCCTTTGGTGGGTTGCCTGCGAAAACGACCTTATAACCTGCGTTAATTTCGTCTCTAAACTTGTCTAACCGTTTCAGTTCTTGTAAAGCCAAGTATTTTTCTTTACGGGAAGTGTGAACTGTGAATCTACCATTACAATCACTATTATTATTCGGCCTATTTCAAATAGCCTGATAGATTGCCTGGAGTAGCACCGCGTGAAGTCATGTAATTTTCCTTTAGGTGTTGCACCTTTGCACAGTCTGGTGATATCCAGAGAGCACGGGGCAACAATTAAAGGGGCTAGGGTCTCAGGGTCATGACGTTCTTTGGGGTTGAGTGTAAGGAACTGTCGCACTAAAAAAGTACATGACCGGGATTTAGACTCGTTTCCGACTATTTAATCGGTGGCCGTGTTGCATAGGCTACGCATTGCGCGTGCACGCAGTCACCGATGATCAGCTCACTGTTGGTTGTAGAATGTAAGTAGGGAGTAGTAAAATGTAAATAAAAGCACATAATTAAAACTTCGAATACGCTTGAGAGACGATCTAGCCTGAACGTGCTAGAAGCCTGGCGCCATGTAGAACAGAATCAGATATTGCGCCACACATATATGGAAACGCTATTCAACGCAGTTCCATTGCACCAAAACATGTCACAATGCACATTGTAAAGATTTTGCTGCACGCGCTTAAATATACTAGACATTTCTCAAAGGACTCCATTCCTCAAAGGACTGTTTGTGACTTAGACACCGCATGCAGATTATGTAAAGCCACTATGTGACGACAATTGTCCTCGAGCAGCAAAACGGGCACTGTCCTTTGCCAATTCTTTTTAGCCTGATGCGCACTATATTGATCTCGACTTTAACGAGGTACTTTCTCCATCGCTATAGGTACCGAGTCCAGGGAACTCACAGGGTCCTTGACTCCGTTTTAGTTATATATAGTACCTTTGTATAGTCTACAATGCAGATTTGTTTTGCTCCACAGGGTATAACTATAGCAAGCGTATTGGATGCCATTTGCTACTTTTTATTAGCAGAGCTGTTATCAGCGGCTTCGTGCGGTACTGCGAGTGGTGGATCATCAGCTCTAGTTAGACCCGGTCCAAAAATGCACCAGCTTCCGGCTTAATATAAAATTACACGCTATTCATGATTGGGTTTTAGCTAACCACGTCGTAAGCAAAGCTTTAATTTTATTTTATACATTAAGGATCCTGGCAACAATAAAAAAAACACTAAAATATTTTATCGGATTTTTCATTAGCGGTTTTAGGATTGTTTTTAGGCGCTCTGATTTTCTGCTGTGCCTGGCAGCCTCTTCGACGCAAAAGACTGAAAAATATAGCCGGTCGAACAATATCAGCGTAAGATTTATAAAGCCTTTTTTAAGAACCAGAATTGATGTCCATCGGCACATCTAGATTTAGTTCTCTGCCGCAGCCGGCCGCTTCATGACACTCCCGCTTCGGCGAACTGAGGACTAATTCAAACTTTTGCTGCCACTCGAACGCCAGAATGTTGAAGTGCCTGGATAATAAATTGTATCTTAACCTCATCTGGACTTTAGAAATTAACATCCGTCGGAACCGCCCTAAGAACAGTCATATAAGCGATTTCTCTAACCTCTTCCTTTGCGGCCACATTTTGTCATATACGAACTTGGCTCCACCTATCACCCTCTCCCGTGCTGCGGAGGAGCCGTCTCCTGTATTAGACAGCTTCTGCTCCGCTCCTCCACCTATCGGGTCACTCTCAATCGATCAATCGAATTAATAACATGCCGACTCTCACCGACTTAAGCACCACAAACTGGGCCCGTTATAGCCATGGCCTCTCGTCCCCCCCACGCTCTTGATGTCTCAATGATGAACGGACAGATGGTGTATTCTTTTCACACGGTTTCGAGATTACGAGTCTTATCCCTCTCCGCTTCGAGTGCAACGTCGTCTACAAGTGCAACGTGGCGTATAGCTCGTTGCATGGGTGTTTCGAATCGACACGCTTCAGATCAGGTTTATTTTGCATGGCTCGTGATCTGGTCTAACGTTTTTAATTATTAAACAGATTTTCCCGCCTGTCTGAAGACTCTAGAGAGAACCTCATTTTTGGCGTTGTGGCGCACTTGCTTCATGGGTGCCACCACCTGTCAGCTCAGCTTAGGGTGACCCTTCGTTCATGGGTTCATCAGCCACGTTCGTGCCACAAGAACATGAGCGAGCGGCGAAACTTACGAAAGGTCCTGGCCGAGGAGGGCTCAAACAATGCTGAGAGGCTTACGTGGACGAGAAAAATCCAGATATAGCACAGCAGGAGGGGTTTTTAAGCCCGAGACCAACAACGCTGATCGGCAACTGGAGCTAGAAACTGATGAACATCATGCTGCCGATGATGATGATGATGATGATGATGATTATTATTATTATTATTATTATTATTATTATTATTATTATTATTATTATTATTATTATTATTATTATTATTATTATTATTATTATTATTATTATTATTATTATTATTATTGTTAGAGCAATAACAATGTGAGGTGTGAATGTGTATCCTCATTATTTTATGGTTTCTCTCTAGCTATTCTCAGCCCATCGCATCTAACCTCGACGCGGCATTTCCTCTGCCAAGGCAGCTGCCTCCGAACCTTATTCGCCTTTGCGAGTATCCCCGGTGTTCGACCGATTGTATTCGATCACTTAAGTCTTTTATAAACGTCCTTGTACATCTGCTGCCCGGGCCTATTGTCTCCATTGCAATCGGCATGAAATTATATGTTGGCTCTGTGTACTACTTACCCCACTTTTCTTTTTCTGCGTGTTTGGCAACCCATACCGGTGGCGCTGTGGCGGAAATAGAACGGTGCGGTGGTGCAGAAGACCATTGCGTCCCAAACTAGGCATTTGCCTTTTTTCTACGGCGGGATGGTGACATTGTCGGGTCTTGTATCGTCACGGAGTCCCAGTTTGGGTTCCAGTATGCTAGGTATTCCTGCCCTCCGGAGAGCTCTTTGAGCTAGTGCGTTTATTTCGGTGTGTCTGGGAGCTCGGTCTTGGCTCTAGATGCAGCTCCATGGGCGGAGACCATCATTTTCCACTGGTTTTCCACAGGCCCTGCAAATGCGTGGGTCGCGTATCGGACTGGATCCAACCTCAGTTTGACCAGTGACTCTGCCTCCTGCTTAGCTATTTGCAGCTGGTATGCGGTGGTGAGCACCCGGGTCAACTAGCGTCTTTGTCAGCCGGCCAAATTCTAATAATGGCGCTGCGTAACATATGGGGGCAAATTCTGTAGCTGATTAAATACCCAGTTTACCTTCTTTTATTGGGAGGCTTGCTCTTTGCCACGTGCTGTCCGTGTAGTCAATGTTAAGAACTTCACTGAGTATGTCCCTCGTAGAGTCGTCGGGGCATTGGCTTGTCGGTGATTATTATTACTATTTTTTATATTGTCGCTATTCGCTTTATATATATATATATATATATATATATATATATATCGGCTCGCTCGTAGTGACCTCACCTCCAGCCCGCTTAGTTCTTCACGATTAATCATTTAGGGTCGGCGTTTGGGGTCGGCGATTCGATACCCAGGACAATTTGCTTGATCTATGAGGTCTAGGATGAGGTTACTCTCAGTCAAAGACAGCGTCTCAAGACGGCCTTCACAGTGGAAAAAGTGAACCTTGCTCTCCCCAATCAAAAAGTGAGGAATGCGCATCTAAAAAGCGCACCTATTTTGGCTTTATGCTAGACGGCAGTGCTTAACGAATGCCTTCACGCTGGCATAATCCCGTCTCAATGGATCGAACCTGCACTGTTTGTCATCCCTAACGGTAAACGTGACCCAACCCAGCTGACCTCCTGGCGCGGTGTAACAAAGGAGAGGACATGTCACAAGTTGCTCTCGTCGCTGCTCACCAGAAGACTTAATCGGTTCCTAGAGATGACTAACGGTCTTTCTACGGTTACAGCATGCGTCAATCTGCTGAAGGCCATCAGGAAGGCTCTAGCAAAATCCCAACCCCTGTACGCTGTATTCGTCGATTTCAAAGCTTCCAGGAAGAGTCGCTTGCAGGTTCAGCAGACCCTAGCCAGACTTCACGCGGCACGTCTGAGCTTCGACTAACCGTAAACCTGACGGAGACAGCGGCTATGAAGTTTAGAAAAGGCAAGCGCTTTGCTGCTAATGATTAGTTAGTAAGATTCCCTACATGGGCCTGCTTCAAACGTCGCACGGCCACAATCTAAAAATTGCTTCAATAGACGCCTGTGGAATCGGAGTGATCTGAAACGATCTCACCATAGCCTGCTTCACGCATCCAAATAACCTGAAAGCAGCGTACGCCAAGCGATTCCTGGGTCTCCCTCGCTCAGCCCGCAATCAATCCGAAAGAATCATCTAGAGGAAGATACAGCAGCCGGTTTGCTGTTGGAGTATTTAATTTGGAATGCTGCCGTTTGTGCTAAGCGGTAAGCTGTTAGTACAGATATTGTGACAAAAGGACATTCATTGTAGCGGTAGTAGCTTAGGCGGCTAACACACCGTTCGAAACGGGGCGTTGCCGCGGAAGCCATGAAGAGCAAAACAATTGCAAGTTTGAGCCCCGGCCTTGCTGGTTGTATTTGTTGGACGTGGTTGTCATTGCCCTGCTAGCTCTGCTAGAAAAAAGCCTATATAAGATCCAGCTCACGCCGAGAACGCGATGACGAGCGTCCGCGATATTAAAGACTGGTGCCTGGAGGGCCAAGTCTTAAACGGCCTGGCTAGTAGCAAGACGTGCAGCCATCTTAAAGGGGTAATCGATGATAGCTACACGTCTCTGCTAATGCCTCTGAAAGGGCATATTCCGCCGCTGCTCCCAGGGAGTGTTGCATGAGTTCTGCAGTGACAACCGTATCTGCCGCCGTTGTTGAGTTTGTTTATTTAAAATCCATTTATGTGCGCGGGCAACTAACGGCCGCCGCATTTAATTTGAGCGGCAAAACCCAACCACCACAGAACGAGCTCAGATTGTGCAAACATCTCTTTCCTGTTTGTGTCCTCTTCTTTTTGCATGGAAAGTGCGGTAATTCGGGGCAATAGCGACATAACGAGAGTTTACGGTGGACTAGATAGTCAACAGTGTGTGCTTCTACGTATATATATATATATATATATATATATATATACATACATCGAATATTTATTTATCATTTTATTCCATGGTTACAGGAAAATGTGAGTAACTAACTGCACCAGGCAGGACTTGTCAAGAGTGTTACCAGTCGAGCTTATCCTCGAGGCAGCCCCTCATTGTGCCCATAATTGCTGCCGCATTGCCGCGCTGAACCGCCAGAGATAGCCGTTGAAGAAGAAAGACAAAAGCCCTATTGTTCCCTGTCGCTTGTTCGATTCGTTTGCCAATCTTCTGTAGGAGCGACCATGCCTCAGGGCCAGGCCGTCCGAGTGTCTCAAACACTAGCGGCACGAAAATGAACTCGTTGGCGAGCTGGGCATATTTGTTGGTCATCAGATGTTCTGTCTTGCGTGCCGCGAAGCTAGCGGCAGATGCGCTGGCCTCCAGATTCGACGGGCGAGCAGATTCTCAGGAGGCCGGTAGGCTCTCGAATGCAATATATGTACACTTCTACGCGAAATTATACAACGCACTAATTACTTTAAAGTCAAGAGCACCTTTTCACCAGAAAGACAACCATTTTTCGCATGGAATAAATGACACCTTATAGTGTATGTATTGCGTATTGTATGCATATATACAATACGCAATACATACAAAAGTTTCTCAGATAGACTGCTAAATACATATTTTAACATATATATTCATTTAACTATTACGTATTACATTAGTTACATTGGCACATACATTTGTAAGCCATTACTAATTAGACTCTAAAATTAACTAATTATTTAATTAAGTTTTACGCAATGCATATATACTGGTAGTATATTATGCATACTTACCAGCAAATAATCCATACGCAGTAACGTTTAAATTCTGGCAGTGTCGTACGTCCACATCCGCTTCAACAAGCTGGGTTAAATAACTGCGGGTAATATTTGACAGACCGCCATTGATGCAAAGCTGCTGATATTCGAAGCATGCTGCCTTTACGGGCTCTGTCTTGAACGCCTCGGTGATGGCCAGTGCGGCAAGTAGAATTGACTGACCCAGGAAGAGCATTGCTTTCACAGTCATATGGGTACACTGAACTGGTAACGCAAACGAGTGTGTATATATAACATGCGTTTACTTAAGACGATTATTTTACTGCACATTCCTCTAGCTTCTCTAAATGTGTAATTTATTAGTTCCGAATCATCTCGGTGCGGAATACAAACGGTTGTTCGAAATGGCTACGCAACAGAACCCAAGGACGACAAAGATCGCCTTAAAACAGACCGCACTGAGAGCAAAAAGACATTCTGTTTTTTTCGAATGCGAACTTGTCTTTCCAGATTTTGGCTATACTGGACACGTTGCATCTTGTTTCGAACCTCGAGAAAGCTTCATTCGTGGGCCTTGCTTGTTTGAGATAAATTGCAGATGAGACCATCCATCAAAACCTTTGTGGTCTAACCAGCTTGCCCAATGCGCCGACCGCCAATTCCTTGCTCATGCTGTATATGTAGATCTCACTCCAAGCTACCAACGACTGCGGTTTACCGAGTTCAAGCGCACATTCTTGAGGCTTCATTGGAAATCACAATAGCTTGACAGGGATGATTCGGACACCCCAGTGTGTATATATATACATATACGTATCATGGACACTTATCCTTTCACAAAATCTCTACACGACATACAACATAGTCTCCAAAAAACTCTTCTTATCTGCCATCGTTTATTTCTTGTACTGTTTCCGAAAATGTCGTGAGCGTGCTGTTATAGCAATTTAAATAGAATCTTGGCAAATATATATGCGGTAACGGGTTGTGATAAATAATAAAAAGTAAATCATGCATATATATATATATATATATATAACACAGTGGACACGGTTCTTCAGGTTTTAATATTAAGAAGGGCGACCTTCGTAGTTTTGATACTATATTTATATATGAAAACGTAGTGGATTACGTACATTATTTTTTCAGCTACACCTTGACGACTTCGCGCACCGCTTCGCGTGAATTCGATCGTCGACCTTACTTTTTTATGTGTGGAGACACTCCAAAATCTGAAACGCTGCAACTTGAGCAGAGGTTCATAGAAATAAACCCATGTCTTATCACATGTGAAGAGTTCTTGTTGGTCAACCAATTGCGAGAGTTGTGGCACCAAACATATACTTTTGCGTTACACAGGAAGCTCTATTCGCAAAGAATATAGGGGAAATACTAGATATCTCAACATGTCCGGCCCTCGGTGCCTTAAAGATGTGCCTCAGGATGACTTCCAAGACCGTAGGGGACGGAGAATAGTCTAGGGGAAACGGTTTAAATTCTTGGAAGCCTCAATCGCAAAGAGTATAAGTCCGAGAGAAGTTTGCCCGGAGGTACATTATGCACGACCACCACCACGCACAATATCAGTACCTTAATGCTCACAGAAAGACGGTTAGACTGTCTTCCTGCCAGTAACGCTAGCGTTGTGTATCTCACATACATGAAGTTAAAATCTCTTCCAACACATTGCTACGTTTTGACTGAACAATTCTCTAGCAGTGGCACATTTTGCAAGACGATGTACGGTTAGCCACATCAGTATAACAATCGTTGGAAATTGTAGTGTAAACTTTAAGCGTTTCCGTTATTCTCCCCAAATGTGTTCGGAACGAATGTCAATGTTGATAAGTTCTACGACCCCAATAAAAACCTAAACGACATGGATATATATTTATATACATTCACA
This sequence comes from Dermanyssus gallinae, assembly GCA_003439945.1. Taxonomy (NCBI): domain Eukaryota; kingdom Metazoa; phylum Arthropoda; class Arachnida; order Mesostigmata; family Dermanyssidae; genus Dermanyssus; species Dermanyssus gallinae. Next base: position 14,962 of record QVRM01003016.1, on the reverse strand, counting down.
TACGCTGAGTCAAAAAAAAGTATTTGGAACGCATTGGGGTCGGCCGATCTATTTTAAGTTGAAATTAGTTTACACACGTTGTCGTTAATTGGGACATTTGCATATTAGGCATGTGTCTAACTGGTCCACATAACGACTACTACGAAACCAAAGTTGCGTACCAGTCACTATGAGCACTGTATATTATACCACAGAAAAGCAAGATATGAAGCAACCAAGAGATTCATTAGTGAGTTGGGCTGACGGATTACAGATCTCACCAGCAATCGGTGCGACGGCGAGCTTTTACGGCAACTGCTGTCGCTTGCAGTGTGCCGAGAAAACGCCGGTTGTATTGTCGGTTTTATGGAATAATAATTAGGAGCTAGGAGAAGACAAGGAGTAATAATAATAACAATAATACAGAGTATAGACTCTACAATATAATAACAAGTGTATTTCACTAGCTTGGCGGCCACGCACAATGCCAAATTGTTACGAACGTGTAGAAACACAGCCCTCAGCTGTCAAATGCGTCAAGGCGTCAAGCCGATCGTGAAATGAGGCCGTTAATAGTTTCCCAGGTGTTAATGCGCACGCAGGTAACAAAGTTGCCATTTTGCTGGAGAGATTTTGGTATAGCTTAGTTACAGCTTGTGGCATACGCATGAATCACTCGTGATGCGTATCGAAGGGCTCACGCAGACTGTGCATATACGAGTATGTATAAATGTTGGACAGTTTTGTGGGCGGGTATTTATCCGGCTCACGGCTTAATTCAAACTATTGCCGACAGGCACCGTGTAGATAGGAAACGTCCCGACACAGGTGGACATGGGAATTATCATCGGATTACAAAGAACAGCGGTGCATTGAGTGACAGTTGAGTAATTAATCAGTTAAAAAGTCTATATATATATATATATTTTTTTTTTTTGGTTACGTGAGGCCCGTGTACGATTTTTTCATCTCATAGCTGCTTTTTTTAATTCACTCCGGCATTTACCTTGTCTAAATTGGGAACCATGAAAATCAATTTAAGAGTGACCGGTCTGGGTCTCAAACCCAGGCCTCTCGAATGTAAGGCAACGGCTTTGCCACCGAGCCACCTTGCTCGGTATGCGTTTTTTTTTATGAGTGTGTTCATTTTTTTTTTGTTATCGCTAACTCCGTGGTTCCTACTCGGCCCATATAGCGCCTAGTATGACAAAAGTCGTAATTAATTACTTACTTTTTTTTATTTCACTCAGATGAAGTTTAATATACAGTTTAAGATGTTTCTTCATAATACTCTATTAATTACTTACTGCAAAGAACCAGAAAACCAGATTAGTGCAGAACTTTTACAGATGCCACTGCTCTGCGAAAACCCTGCACTAAGATCAACAGCAAAACGGTTAAAAATGTTTCAAACAAATTACGGTCATATATTTATGGTTTGCCTCCGAACACCGGCGTGTCGTAGGCCGTTCAAGGCCGACCACACCTGGCCCGAATGATGGCGTCATGCCCAGGCGTGCCTTATCATGTCTTGTCACCTCAGAGGGGGGAAAACCACGACGGAGTCCAAGGGAAGGAATGAACTTGTTCACTCAGCCAGTGTCGAACGTCGTGCCAACCTGATTAAAGACTGCACCACCAGTCTATATTGGACAGCTAATTGTCACCGATTAGATGCGCAAAGCTAAATGAAACTGTATATTTTCGTTTGCTGTTACTCTATCTGCACGCCAGTATAAAGACGTCGCCGCTAACACTTCGAACTCGCAGAAAAGTGGTGGCGCGGAAACGCCTTGGTCTTTTTGGTCGAACACAGATTGTTGACCACCTAGACCGGCAACTTTCAACAGCAAACCCATACGTTTTATATATCTAGTCAATAGGAGTTCGGCCTTACGATGCATTGTATCACGCGTCACGAAAAGTATGTGCTGAGTTGGCTATCGTGGGTATTCATGGTCCAGTTGCTGCTTTTTAGCGCTGTCGTTGTCAATATTGAGTCTGTTGTATTGGTAGTTTAGTAGCAGGTTGTTGTCGTTCTGGTTTATTTAACTGAACTGTCTAATGGTTTCCTTGTATAACATTCCTGTATGTTCAGCGAAAGCAGTAATTGCCAACAGAAAGCGCCAGCCCTTTAGAGTTAGACCCCTCAGAGTGATCACGGACGTATTTGACTATCAGGACTAGGGCGGCGCGGGCCTTAACTGAGATTATTCTAGGGCGATCGTTCTACCATGGCACTGACACCACCGTTTGTAAAAGAGTTCAGAAGGGCGGCAGGAAAATAAATACAGCAATTGCTAGTCGGAAGAGCGACTGGATACCCGATGCGCAGGCAGACACAGTGGAAGGGTTCCGAACATTGCTTGGCGGTTAGAGACAGGGGTTCAGATCGAGGGTTCACCTGGGTCGAGGTTGATGGACAGTATTTGCAACAACTATTTATCCTCTAAAGGACCACTTAGGGCCTGGGGGATCAGAAGAGTTCTTAGCGAAACCTCCCAAAGCGTGAACGGCCAGGGGGAAGGCACCAGTTGTCATCAAGGGCCTAGTGTCATCGACAACATGGTAAAGCCGGCGCACATCTTTAAGAAAACATATTCTACAGGAATTAATAGTCGAGGGAGAAGAGACCACATGTTATCACGGGTACATGTGTTTGAAGCTCCGGACAATAAAATCGCCCACAACATTCACGAGTAAGCGCTGGTAGATGCTTAAGCTGCTGCAAGGGGGGCCCCTCACACTAGGGGCCGGCTCAAGTACTCGCGGAACGAAAATATCACCAATGTAGGCTCTAGAGGGCCTACACAAAGATACGAAGCTGGCTGGGTAAAAACAGAGGGGGAGGGGCTGGACATGACAGACGTGAGACGAGCTGACTTCCAACTGGCCGAGAACAAGGCTACCTAAAAGGGTCTCCGAAGACTGATCGATAGATCGAAGATCCGCGAAGATCCCAACAATGAGGAAGTTTGTATTTTTAATCAGCGACCGGGTTTATCGGGGGTGATGGCATTTGTGGCCACTGTAGCATCACGTGCTGGGTCAAAGCTTGTATCCCCGTCTAGGGTGTGTTTGACATCTTTCCCTGCGAGGAGGCCCCACGGGAGCATACAGACGAACGCTATCGCCACTTTCGTTTGGCACGGGGATGCGCAGAGGGCCATGCCGCACTGAGCCGCTCGTAGGGCCATCCGTAGTGGCATATCGGCATAGAGGGTCGTGGGCTCGGCCACCGCTTAATCGGTGGTCCTGATGTAGCCCAGGAAGGCTAGTCGTGCTCCGCCGGTGCCGCCTACAATGGGTAGGCTCCGAGCGAGGTTTCTCATGACGGTAGTCGCTCTTCTGGTCACGCGGTTAATGCGAGGCCGACTGTCATCCCTGTATCCGGTATAACGCTAAAATGCCTGGCCTAGCTTCTAATTAATATAAAGTGACCCTGGAGCTCCAACCGGACGCCTCTCTTTCATTTTGCGGCCGGTGAGGAGGATGTCTTTCAACTTTTGAGGCGTCAGATCAAATCTGTAAGCCGTGATCCAAATCGCCACTAAGTCGAAGGCGGAGTTGACTGCCGTGTTCAGTACCATCTCTGTCCTGGCGAATATCACTAATGCCAAGTCATCTGAGTAGGCCAATGCCTTGATGCCCGGGAAAAGCCCTGCAAAGTTCTGCACCGAATCGTGCGCAAGGTTTCACAGGACGCGCCGTAGGACTAAGTCCTGCGGTATCCGGGTGCAGGGTTTGGCAGCCGCAGCACGTTGGCAGCCGCAATCACGAATCTGTACGGTACGTTCCGTTCTCGATCCTGACGGTTTGACTAGACTGTACCTGGCTTGCAACCGTCACAGGCGCTCGAACCGCTACATACCATTGGCCCGAACTGTGGCGTTTAAGAGGCTCTGACACTCACTAAAGCGTGCATTAGAACGCTCCGTTATCTCTCTGATTGAGGCCGCACTGTAGATTTAGCCCCCTGCCTCCGCCAGCAGGGGGTTAATTCTTCACAGCACTATCGTCTAGACTTGACGAATGCCTTCGATATGGTTTCACACGACGCAGCTATGAAGGTTTTTACGGTTAGAGGCTTCCCCGAACATTTTGTGGGGTACGCAAAATCCCAATATACAGGCAGTGAAAGCAATCAGAGTCCGGCTTATGTCATCCTATTGCAGAACCACTTCAGCAACTTTTGTTAGAGTGGCAGGGAAAAGTGACCGAGGCCTCGGCTCAGGTAGCGCAGTTAGATGTGCACCTCGCCAGTGAGCGTTGGGATGGAATGGCATGCACTATCCGGCACGTGTACACAAGGTACATTGTACACGGCTATCATCACTTGGTGTGTTCGACTTAAAGATTTCACTAAGTTGGCAATCAATGTCGTTGCCGGTTCTGCTTGCAGATATGCGCTACATACCACGCAGCGAGCTGCCAGACGCGTCGGCGGGTCTTTGCACATTCTCGCCCGGTGGGACGGTCGATGAAGTGTTCAAATAGTATATAATGACGACTGTATTGTGATTATGTACCATCTTATGCAAACTTATTGCGAAATAAACAATATGTATGTAATAAAATCTAAATATAGGGACTTCAGTGCTAGCATTCGTTTTGGCGGCGCTAAAATTACTGTACACCTCACCCTGGCTAGTATGACAGAGTGACCCGCGCTTTCCCTTCCTTTTCAACTTTGTAATCCATGACCCACTAAATGCCTGGAGAAGGAGAGCCTTGGGTACGCCAAGGCTGATGAAACCAGAGTCCCACGCTGGCCACGCAGGCTGCTAGTAACGCATGTACATAGTGCATTCCCATGACTTTTCAAAACAAAAAAGTAGTTTTCCTTATCAAGGGCATCACGCACGGAAGAAATGTGTGTGGGGCTCTTTTGGAAAGGCTACGAGAATGACTGTTTATTTTGCAATAACATTGCATTTCAAGACGCTACATAATTACAATACAGTTCATTATATACAATTTGAACACTTTAGAGACTGTCCCACCAACCGACAAAGTGCAAAGACCGCCAATGCGTCTGGCAGCTCGCTACGTAGTTTACTAGTGGGTTGGACGTAATCACACACTCCACCACGGGAAAAATTCGAACACTTTTTAAGGTCCTTCCGCTATTAAGGTCCTTTTTGTGGACATGTTAGAAGGAACTGCAGATCTACAGCTCAAATTTGTACTTGCTTCATTAAACGAATTGTTATTTCAAATTCTATTTTTCGTCTTCTGGCTCGCTTAATAGCATGTTTTGGTCTTATCGGATGCGAGCGACTGATGAATGCGGTCCATCTACTCCGTCATGAATATTTTGTCATTTAGACTATTGGAAGTATGTTTTAATTTTTTTAAATATAGTTTACTGAAAATGTAATAGAAAACTATGAGTAAATAAAACGAATCTAGAAATACAGCAGAATGAAATCAGACAACGGACACGAGCGGGATTTTAGATGCCTGGATAATCGGACCTACTTGTGTATCTGATTAGAACCCTATCACAAAGAGTAGGCTTAACTACGTTTTTTACGCTAGCCAACGTTAGGTGCCACGAGGAAGCAAAAGGTTCTTCCAAATACGCCGGTATACACATCTTAGCAACTTCAGTGTTACTACAGAGTAAAAAAGTTCCGCTTTTCCAGTCAATTGGAACAAATGCCTATGTTAACAAGTTATACGACCCCCTAGATATGCATATGATATACCCTTTCAGAGGATTTTGCGAAATGTCTGTACACACCTCCAATCTGATCACAGCAGAAACCTGTGTGCGATTTGCGGCGTTGGCCTGCCGTCGATTCACTAGGACACACGTTCCTCGCCTTACAGATGGCCCGAGCTATTTTCGCTCTCTCCTTAGTTCTAATGACTGTCCCGAGTTTTTCTGCTTCATGTGCCCTTCTCTCCTTAAACACGTGCAGTGCTTAAGCGTCCTGCTCACAGCAACATTATCGCCCGTGTCACAGATGACGCAACTCCCTTGGCCAATGCTGTGCCGCTACTTCTAAAAGTGTACACCAAATCCGGTGAACCCTCCGCGTGTTCTAGCAGCTTGAGTTCAAGTTGGCGATAAAGGTCCGTGTTCTCAGCCCTATGGACTGGAGCATTGTCGTGCTGGAGAAACCATAGCCCCCGAGACGCATTGAAGCTCTTCGACATGAGCGCAGTAGAAAACTCAAGGAGTGTCTAGTATACCAATCGCCTATCGCTGTATCGCCTTATTTCAGTTCGCCGCCCTTCTTTCGAACCAGGGCCTGAGGTCCGGTATAAACTGCTCTTTCTAGTCTCGGCTCTCCTTCGCGAATATTTACTTATGCTGCCATTTTCCAAACATGCATTTTTTAACTTTAACTAAGTAAGCGTTAAGTGTCAGAACAGTTTATCTTTTTCTCTAATTAGCAGGCCTCATGGCACTATTTGGCCGAAAACCGCCGTGTCACTACAGGTACAGTACGCAATCTGCAGCTACAGTGCGGTATCTGAAGACCCCCTAAGTGCTTCAAAATATCGCTCTGTTTTTTTTTTGGTATTATTAGAGAGGCACAAATCGAGGCCGGGTCCAATTGAACACCCAAGTACCGACTACGTTACTGGTCTTGATATATGTATGTATGTACATATATATATATATATATATATATACATATATATATATATATATATATATATATATTTATATAAATATATATATATATATATATATATACATATATATATATATATATATATATATATATATATAAATCCTCTAAAAAGGTATATCATATGCATATCTAGGGGGTCGTATAACTTGTTAACATAGGCATTTGTTCCAATTGACTGGAAAAGCGGAACTTTTTTGCTCTGTAGTAACACTGAAGTTGCTAAGATGTGTATATATATATATAATTGAAAGATCCGTAAACGCTGAATACTGCAGTAGTGCACCATCTGACCTGTTTAGATGGGCTGACGTTACTCAAAAGGCATATTGCCACAAACCGCAAGTGTAGCCCTGTCACCGTCCGTGCGAGCCGTCGAGATGCCACAGATGAATATGAAGTGGCGACAGACCAAAAAGGCTAGCTCAGGCTTTGACGCAACGCCAGGTGAGAGCTATTACATTAGCATAGCTTTTCATCCGACGTCTCTGTCATCTCTGCAGACTGGCCGCGACCGCTTACACATCGCACGAAGCTGGAAGTAGACGTCATAACCCAAAAATCAACCACTGTCGAAGAATACCTCTCCCGCGTGAAAATCGCGTATGGCGATTGGGGGTGCCGGCCCAACGGATGCGCTACGAGTGATTGCCACAGGTGCCCAGCAATAACGCAATCTGTGTACGCAACCGCTACGAAGCTGCCAGTACAGACAGGGCCTACTAATTAAATAGCATACCTTTTCTGCCGGCTCTGCCATAAAGTAGTGACCACGTCCGCTTGGATCGCCGGCCGTTCGACGTAGACGGGACGTGACAACACCAAAAACCTACCATTGTCGGGGAATAACTTTCCCGCGTGAAAACCGCCTATGGTCGGTGCCGACCCAAATGATACGCTACGAATGCATGCCACGGGAACATAGCAATGACGCAATCTGTGCGGCGCTACAAAACTGGTACTGGGAGGGCTTACTAATTATTGTTATTACTAGATTTAGTACAACCATGTTTGTACGTATACATATGTGTTGAACCGGATCTTTTGACGTGGTCGTTACACAGCACAAATATAGTAGCATTTATATTGTATCAGTCCTTTGCAAACTATTTAGGCTTATCGAATCTGATTAGGGTCAGAAAGTTAGTCGTGCGTTAACAGAGCTCGAATACATAAACGCGTTTCTAAGCCCGAGCTGTGGTCACCAACTGGAGAGGACACCAAACCGATAGATATAATTCTAAGCTTAGGGCAAAAAGTATAGCTTGTTAAGTGTTCGAGTGTACAAAATATATCCGTGAGTCACGGACATCAATAAAATGTACAACACAGTGTGCATGATCACTGAATAGTTGTATCTAATAGTACAAGTTATATTTTAAATACCATGATGTGGCAGTAGCCTCTCTAAACTCTGTTTACCAAGAGTCACTTTTATTACATATACGCCATTTAAAATTAACCGCACTTGAAGCGGAGCCAATACGTTCGTCTGTGGCTTAGTAATCATTGGCGCTGGTACCACCGCAGTTGCTAACCAGACGCAGGCATGGCAACTTCAACAATAGAAAGGCGCACATAAAGCGATGCTATGACAACAAGCGTGAATACGCTAGGCGGGAGGCAATCTCACCGCTCAAGAAAGCAGAATGGAGGCCCTTAGCTCACGTTGTGCAACCTCTTAAGGGTATGAATCACCTGCTCAGCGGCGAATAGCTAAAGAGTTACCTAACCGCCTTCTATATAACTGCGACAAGGTACGCCTGGCCGCGGTATATAAACTAAAATATGCTGCAGAATATCTTCTGTGAGTTCGTTAGGAGACAGACCGGGCGACACGAGCAGTGATAGAACCTGAATGCCGTTTGAACGCAGTATTTATAGACTGGGTCACAGCATCTAATAAAGCACTTGAAATCTCCTGGGAGAAGTACTTCTGACACGCAGGAGTTGGTGGTTTTCTCCTGAGCGTAATTTCAAGCTTTTCTTTGATGAGGACACATTACTGTTACAGGATGTATTGCGGCCAAGGCAAAACGTAGGAAACCCGCAAGGAGGCCCATCTATCTGCGTCTCCTTCACCCTTCTGCTTGCCGATTGTGTCGGCTATTTTAGACAGAAGTTCCAAGCAGCCAAAGTTGTGATGTAAGCAGATGACATAGTGATCTTACCTCTGGTGTAGATGTTATATGCGTACTTAATATAGAGTGAGAGAAAAATTGATGATAGCATATTACATGATTTATAGAGCGCTGTCGTTTACGCCCATGCCATCTAAGCAATAAAGTTTTATATGGCCCGTTGAGCAAGGGCTTATTTTGGAAAGGTGTCCACGAGTTGCCTGAGGTGGAGCGCCAGCTGGCCAGTCAGAAAAAAATGTTGCACCGGGCTGCAACCTCAATATGCGACTGCCATCAATATATTTTCTTCAAGACTCGTCAGGGGGAGGAGTCTAGGCATAATGACATGTCTACGGCTCCTTAGTATCGTTCCGTAGAACATTACGATATGTATGTTATCAGCTTATCTCTATATTGGCACCTTAGTGAAAGCATGCTCGTTCTTACTGAACTTATTTGTGGCTCTTGCATAGCAGAATAACACAACAACAGGATAGTTCGCGTTTATTAGCGCTTCTAAGTGCTATTTAGCACATTAGGCACACTTTTTCTCAATGCATGAATACTAATTATTATTATTGGATAACCGCAGAAACGAGGCCCTTTGAATTCAACCCTTAAATTCAAATTTGCGAGAACGTACTTGCAGAAATAAACGTATCTTATTTGCATCAAAATTAAATAAGACAACATAACAAACGCTCGTATGCAAATAGAAAGATGGAGGGGACGGTTCAGTATTTCAAACAGTTCCGCGTCTGTTGGGCGGATAAGGGTTAGTCTAACTGGACCACAAAGTTGCAAAAGTCAGGTTTTTCTCAGCATGTGCCAAGCTACATAGTAATGGGCAAAAGCAAATATACTCTACAAGAGTTCCGATGTGGCAACAGCCTAAGAAGTAACTAATTTTTTTTGTAGAAAATTAAGTGTGCCGTTGATGATAAGTTTAGCACTTATCTCAATAATGCGTCAGCTGGCGTATCACCGTTTTCTTAGGTTGTAGAAATAAGAAGTCAAGAGCGTGTAAAAATCGCTGATACTACATAACGAGCTACTTAACGCTGTAAGAAAAATAAGATATTTGGGTCTCATAGTAGTGTGCATACATGTCAGTATTGTCGGCTTGAAGGCACGGGAAGTGGCATAGGCAAGATTAGTTCACGACATAGCTAATTGTAGTGAGATATGTTGCGGATAGTGGTCGTGATGTTTTCGTATGCAGCAGAGGTTTGACCGGCTGCGCTAAAAGGTCGGCAGGACATACACACGTAGATAGATATTATAAGACAGGAAAGTGCCTGTGATATTATGAGACAGGAAAGTGCTCGTACACTGGACAACATGCCTTTGTTTTGCCTGCTCCCCCACTCCCCTCCCGCAATCGGCATTGCCAGACGCCACCCATAACCTATCTACTATATGGCCAAATGCAACGGTGGTACCGCGGCCGAAAGCATGCCAATGACTTAATCCAGTGTGTATGGCGAGCCCTGCGTGTCCGTGAATGAGTCCAGCGCAGACGATACCAGCTGGCAGCAGCTGGGGCAATGCAAATGTGGTTTTGCCATTCTTTCTCTTTCAATTGCGCTCCTCTTTTCCGCTTCGCGTTTCTCTCACTCAAGTTCTCCTCCACTCAAGTACACACTCGCTCTCTGTAGGTACTGTTTTCCTAATGCATTCGCGCTTTGCTGTCTCTTTGCTTGCGTACCCCCCTGCTTGCGCACCCCCGTTTATCGTTGTGACAAATGGCGAGTGGCCGCCGAGAGGCACTCGAGAAAACACCGACAATGAGGACAACGCACCAACGTCATAATGATGACCCTGCCGACGACGACGACAACAACAACACTGCGATAAATACTCCCGTAGTGCAATACTGCTGGGGGTGTGTATGCAGGCACACACACATACACACATATACATGCTTGTATGTATGCATGTATGTTTCTACCAGTGAATGACTGTGTATGGGGCCCTTTTTTCTGCACAGAAGAGAATAACACTTACGACAGTCGCAGAATTGCCAGCAGCGGCAGCAGCAGTCACTTGCGGTCCTACGTATGACGGTGAAGGTCGCTGTTTTAGTCTCTGTCAATCAATCTAGTTTTAGATGACCCAGCAGCAGGAAGAGCTAATCAGGTTGCTACATGGTACGTCTTGACAAACATATGCAGGCCGATGCAGTGATCGTTCTCTTTGATTTCAAGATTTCAAGTTCAAATAAAAGAAGGTCTAAACTTACCTTTCTCCAGGTACTCCAGGACTTAGGTGACTTCAGGAAAAGACTTAAAAAACGTCACCTCCAAGATAGTAACCAGAGTGCTACAAACCTCAGTTGGATCGTTTTTCTGCAATTTCGCCTACAATGAGGCTTTACGTCTCAAATAGTTAGTCGCTTAACCGCGTAGATGCGTTAGCCCACGTTGACGACCTCATGATGAACCTTAAACAAATGGCACATAAACAAAGCTCACCGGAACACCGCTGCAAGGACGCGTGCCACGGGGCTGGCTTTTGCTGCCGTCGAAAACAAAGCCATCCTTTTTATGCACAACAAAAGCCGTCCGCCTCCTCCCCACAGCAGGGTTCGGACCCTTAGCCATAAAGGCACAATGTTCCCAGAGTGCAGTACACCAGTTGGCGTAATTGACACCCACGACCACGCGATATAAGTGTTTTTATATGGGCAGCTTTCGGGAAATGCATGATGCACATGCGTCGCGGGCAGCTAGTGGTGACGTATACCCCCCACTAAATCACGGGTTCCTCCCCACACCCCCAGCTCGGGTTGCACGGCATTAATTACTTTGACACCAGCGGGGGTTAATTACCATGACACCGTACGCCCCGCTAGTGCGCGTCTTCGGTCTGAGGGGTGTGTCGTCGCGATACTAATCTGTCTGGCTTAGGCTCTCGTGGGACGATCCCTACACGGTCATGCAGCCCTGCCCTATGCGCCCTAGTCCTATCTAATCTTGTCCTTATGAGTCTAGCCAATCCTACGCGAGCCAGTCTCGTCATGAAAATTATCTAATCTGCATACAAGTGGAAAAGGTTGCAACCAATATTACCAGCATTGTTGTCTTGAACGTACCCCCACCAAAGCAATACACAACAGCACGTTGCCTAGATCGCAGAAACTCTAAATTCGGCGGAGATTGAACATTTTCCAGCCGTTTGTAGAAATGCAAAAGCGATTCCCGACTGGGTTGTAGATAGAAAAATTACTAACTTTCAGTGTGTTCACGCTTCGCGCTATCAGCTCACACGTGCAGTCAAGTTTTTCTGCAATCTTGCCCGTATGTGCGTACCGCATTTTCTGGTTGCATACCTGAAAAAAACACCGTAGTAGTAATGAGATGACGATTTTTTATTGTTCTCAGTTGTAGTAAAATTATCTAGAGAGTCGGTATCTAACCATCAGGAACATATATAATCGTAATTTTACTTCGTTTAATGAGTAGAAGAAACGATTTGAACGACCCTAGCAAGACGCGTAGCAGGTGAGCCCGTTAACTCGTTCTTACGGTAACTGTTACGAGATGCGCATCTAGAAGGAAAACAGTATATATATATATATAGAGGCGAGCACTGCCGAGTGTGCAAACGTATTGTAAATTATTATTAATCATTACAATATTTTCTATATATATATATACTCTGGTATAACATTGCATCTGCAATTGTGAGATCGTGAATTTGTAGACTTCACGTCTATGAACAGTTGTGGAGTAAATTACACCGTTTGAGCGATCCATGTTGCATGCAGTCTAAGATCGAAGCTGTGTTTATTCTCTGCAGGATATATATATATATATATATATATATATCAAGTGGAATATATATATATATATATATATATATATATATATATATCAAGTGGAATATATATATATATATATATATATATATATATCAAGTGGAATATATATATATATATATATATCAAGTGGAATATATATATATATATATATCTGGCAACGTTCAACCGGAAGTACACAAATACGCATACTGTAATAGGTAAGAGTATACTTAAGTGAACTTCTTTCCAAGCCAAGTTTAGTGACCAACTCAGTTCGGTACATTGCGTTCATACTGTATACGATTGTTCTTTGGGTATTATCAAATATTTGCTTTCCAATATCAAGTATTTGAGCTTGTATTTGATCTGAAACATTAACTTCTGATCTTCTCCAAGGATTCCCACTTGAAGTTACAATTTGCAGTCGACGGCGTGGCGCTCCGCTGTTCAAAATTTCAGCGCACTCCTCTCACTGAACAAATACGCTAGCGACCTTTACCCACGCGATCTTAGCGTATCCGCTTCGCTTGACCTCGACTTGAGGTCAAGGTCAGGTGACATCTGATATCACATTGGCTACGTTCATAGTCTAGGCTTTCTGTTGGAATAAGCAAACTGAACTACGATACGGCAGTCTTCTAATTACCGAATGTTTGCACACGATCCTCGATATTCGCTCCAACGACCTGCGGAGTCAACGGCACATTACACCAGAGCCAGTAGCTGCGTGCGGTTGCATAAGCGGTCTATTCGCTTCTTGGCGCCTGGCTAACTACACGCGTACGCACAGTCTGCACAGCAACCACTTAGTTTAATGCAATTAATTGATGTATCCGCGCAAACTGCACAATGTTGAATGAGTCGGGCTTTGTACGACCTACTTCTTTTTTTGCAATAGCGGTGACCTGTGTTACACACACATATATATTTATATACATATATATATATATATATATATATATATATATATATATATATATATATATATATATATATATATATATATATATATATATATATATTTATATATATATATATATATATATATATATATATATGTGCGCCCTGCATACATGGAGAGCGTTCCTGACCGCACAATATTTCTACCCTGTGAGTGTTTTTGTGCGGGAAGAAAATGTTTTGCTACCGGCCAGACCGATGAGATATTAGCAGGCGTTGCGGAGTGATGAGCTGTCGAGATGTTAATTGATTGATGAGCTGTAGGCGCTATTAGAAAAGGGGTTGGCAAAACTGTTGTATTGAGTGCACTTCGTTGCTACAATACTGAGTCATACACTCCATTATTACAAACTCTAACTATTTTTTGAAAACCTAAGCATTTGTAATGCAGCTTTGCAATCAGGCTGCATTGAGAATCTAATTATTCCAAATCAGCATTTAGTTTAGATGCTCTTGTACAGCGGGTTTACTACACAGTTTTTGTCAGAGCTCTTGTACACTGTTTTTAGTGATACAGATCGAAGGATTCTCTATATAGCTTACAATCAAACCTCATTTTGTGGAGATAACTCCATATGTAATTTAAAAATTGCAAATCCGGCAATGAACCGGTACCTATTTTTGCAGCATTTAGTTTTTGATTAGTCGTTATCGCCTAGCCTTATAAAAAAAAACAATTAGCATCCGCAAACCTATATTCCCAGTCAGCAAGATCATTGATAAAGGCCTCCGCCCCCGATAAGGCATAAACTGTTGTGTTGGTCCTCCACAAAGAGTGGGGTCGAGCCACTACAGAGACAAGCCGGTTGCGGCTAATCTAGCACTAGTGCTCTTCAAGAAACTGGCTTTAATTTTGTCATGTGTTTTTAGATTCGCTTTGGATAGGTGGGCGCAAAATGTTATTTCTTGTTAGTTACAGGGGAGCAGAGATAACTTCTCACCTAGAGGAAGTTGCTACCACCTTGTGATGCTTATTGTGTTGTTTTTGTAGTAGCTATACATTTATCCGTAAACCTTCTACAAAGTCCACAAAACATTTGCGTATTGCGCGAAAGGTGCACATCCATTTGCAAGTCAAAGAAATGGTTTTCTATCGATGCGTTAAATTTTAGGTAGTGATTGTTTCAGCGCCTAAAGCTAATAACCATAAATGATAGCTATAACCGAAAGAACAAGTAAATGCCTAAATTTAGAGAACTCGACAGTAAATAAAAATACTGTATATATATATATATATATATAAAGATTGGATTTACATATTGATACATATAGAAGTGGCAACGCACTTGCGCATCTAATAGTGTGCACTTTTTGATAATATGACTTTTATAATACCACATGGTTTAGGAAGTGCAAACATCAGGCCTTCTTTTTGGAATGCAGACGCAGGTGAATTTCCTTAAACTATTCACCACGCGCTCCAAGGTGAAAGTGACGAAGGCGCCCAATTTTCT
>QVRM01003015.1:0-46355 GCA_003439945.1 Dermanyssus gallinae | reverse complement strand
CGCGACAGCCATTCGCCTGATCGACCTAAAGGTTGCCCCCGTGGCTTCATATGAAGTGGATTTAATATGGGCGCATCTGACTTTCAGAAACCTCGACCAGCTGAATCAAATAGAAGCAGCCTTCCTGATACAGACTCTGGAACTCCATACGTCAACGCGCAACCGCCTAGTCTTCCTATTACAAGACTCCACTTTGCATAGACTACCTAAGGCGCCGTTATACCTCTCTCTCGCCACTCTATAGCCTTCAACGACTGCATTGGAAATTGGGAGGCGAAATTTTCCATTTCTACCGGAATTCTTCAAAACTTGAGCAATGAGATGCCGGGGTGGAAGGAGCCAGAGCGTAGCAACAGGCACGTAATAACACGATTTGCGGTGCACGGCTTTCATCACCTTTTATGTCAACGGGCTGAATTTCATGAACCATTTGAGATTTGTGTATGCCGCCGCTGCGGTGAACTCTGCTGAAGATACCATGCAGCATGCAATCATGTGCAATCTTTAAATGAATGAGCCCGTCAGTGAGGAGCCTTGTAGCTTACTATTTCATTATATTTTATGCCCGGGAATGTATATTCATATATATGTAAATTTACTGTCCTTATAGTTGTTAAAGTAATGTATTTGTGGTTATAATTCTACTCAAACCTGAGTGAATCAATATGAAAGTTTAATAATTTAGCCATGTATTCGCCACGGTTTTTACAAGGTTACATTAATTGTAGGATAAAGATATGCAAATTTTTTTTTTATCTCTGCAAGACCCACCAAACCAAACCACCATTTCTGAACAAGCGCGCGCAAACCGCGTTTATATATATTATTATATATAGATGCGCCATTCTGGAAAATGTTGATTCTACTGACGTCCGTCTAAAACTCTAGTTTTTAACGCACATTTTACAATTACCGTGGCGCAAATTAAAACAAAATACTGATATTGTAAGGTAAGGAAAGTATGTTATACGTTTTGGTCTGTAACTAATTTATGATTCGTTGCGTCTTGCCGAGTTCGCCGGCTTCATGATTATCAAATCTAAAAGGTTATCCTCGTGCAAAACTGTGGTTTTCCGGCTTTGACAACCCTCGCTGAAAAAGAGATCATCAGCGTGGTCTATTCCGGACAGAGTTTGCCTTGTGCGTCTCCAATAGCAAGCAATAACTGATAGCTGGCAGCGTTCAGCTCGAAATATGTAAAACAGTACGCTCATGAGCTAGCATCGGCGTAAGTTTATGTTTCTCTCGTCACAGATCTATCACCCCCTTTGCTCTCTTACCCCAGGTTGCTATTGGGGGTTTCCTCTCCTCGCACTCTTCGGCTACTCTCAAGACGGCCGCTGCGATGGCAGTCGTCGTGTGTAAAAACAAAGAAACTCTAACCAAACAACGAGGCCGTGAGACCAGATAACGGTATCGAAAAGAGTCGACCAGCCGAAGTAGAGTGCTCTAGCAACAACACACTTTGAAGGTTGCAGCCGAGCAGTGCTAACATGGCAGCGAGCGTCGACGGTTCACGTGAAACTCGTCGGCGTTTGCCTAGACAACGAGGCGACGTACTCCGCGCAGCGATGATCGCATTTTGATGACCTCGAGATGCAGATGATGTCGACCTAACCAGCATTGCCGCTTGCTACTCATTCTGCTACGTCCTCTACGGCGACTGCCTCTGCGGCCAATACTACGCGTATTGCTCCTTCTGCTCTTGCATTGACACCGACTGAGCTTGAAAGTAATGACAAATCTTGTCGGTATTCAGCGTCAGCCTGTTTCGAATCAGAGGGCTGTCTGGTAGTTCTGCACTTTATTAGCTAAAACTACAGCGCACGCTTACTAAGTGTTGCCACCACTCGTTCTGCTGCTGCTGCCCCTGCGATTTCTCATACGTTAGGCGGCAGCCGCATGAGGTATTGCAGCATCACTGCAGATTTAAATTCAAAAATGAACAGGCTAATTCCTTAGTGTTACTACAAAGAGAGCAAGTGTACCAGAGTTATATTTGAAACCGGTCACACCGAAAGCATGAGCGGTTTTGCAGTGTCATCATAGCACTACTCCAATCTACCTTGTGAGACAATAAATAGGGGAAACATTTTGCAATATTTGTTGCATAATGTTCTTATAATTAGTTCAAAAACCTATAATTAACTGAAGAAACTTTACTTTGCGTATTTCCATTTTTTTTTGAAGCCACACATGAACCAGATACATGTTAAATGTTTTCTGCTGCTCACGGTTGAAACGACTCTGACTTAACTCGTATTTCGATTGCCTTAAAGGGCGGCGTGGCCCTTCAGATTTTGTCAGCGAGATTACTAGATATTCTCACTTTGTCTTTACCATTGCCGATCTTAACAATTTTTGTTCAGCATAGCAATACCGTCTTTTTGTGCAGATGTATTTATTGCACTATAGATGGTATGCAGATATACCACTGTAACAAAAACGTGTTTATATAATAAAATATAGTCGAGCTTACTGCGTAAAATAGCTTTCGCAGAGGTATAGAGATGGTATATAGAACGTCCGGTTGCATACACGGCACACACAGTCGACTGGGCTGTAGTGGTATCTGCCAACTCTTTGTGACCACTACTGGCAATTTGACAAAATTTCGGGAACCGCTTTAACCTTCTTTATGAGAACTTTTACCTGAACTGGGGAGGAGCAGGAATTTTGGGAGACTAAATCTAGTATCTGTACCTTCTACAAGCAGCTAAGTAGAAGCCATAAAGTAAACTACCTGTTATTCGTGTTTCGTGGTAATCCTATGACTAGCTTGAAACACGTGAGCTTTATTTTTATAAGTTTATCTAGCTGTGTAGTATACCCCACAGAGCTGAATGCAGAAGGCCGCCATCGAAGCAACTTTCAGGTGAAAAGGTGCTTTAAGCATGCTTAGATATAATTGTTAGGGCTTTTAAAAATTGTCTGCATCGAAACAGACTTGTCCTCATCCGTTCGGCGTTGTGTTGTTCAAAGGTTGTGCATCTCATCGAAAAGTTACTCGATCAAGAACGAACTGCGAACGCTGCAACGCCAGCTTGTCACGATGGAACATGAAGGTATCGTCAGAAGCGCACAGTACGATGCCGAGCGTACCGGCTATAATTGTCACCCTGAGCATAACCGGTTGTCTGGACAACGGGCTCATGTTCACATATCGCGTCCGTCAAGAATAATCGGGTTGCTTAGAAAATTCTAGCGATTAGAGTTAGTGTTTTAGGGCCTACACCGGCGTTCGTAAGCTTCTGGAGTAACTAACTGTGCGGAGCAATGTCATAAGTGTGCTTTAGATTAATACATGAAGCATATACCTTCCCCGTGACTTATATAGTTAGTATCGTGCATACTGTTTTGACCGACTTCCCTTTACGGAAGCTATGTTGCTCGTACGAGAATAATTGTTGTTGATGTTTATTCATCATCACCATATCTATACGCTGAACTTATTTGCCTTGGTTCTACTATTATATTCTTTGCACTAATTACCTGTATATTACGATGTGATCGCCCTGGATATATGTACCGTTACTTAACATAGAAGTTGCTGTATTTATTATGTGTTTATTATATTATATTTATTAACTTATTCAAATTAATTATGTGAGTTCCCACTCGGACGCGAGTGATAGATAGGAGTGAACCATCGGCGCCATGGATTTAAACATTCACATGTATATATTAAATTCCTAAATTATGTGAGTTATGACTTCTGACTTATTCTTTTTTTCTGATCTATGAATTTTATGTCTTATTTTTTACTTAAGACTTTTTAATGTATTTAGCTTATTTGTCGATTTTGTACATATTTGCTGTAGACATGTTATCACGATTTTTTCACAGCTTGAAGTTTAATATATTATGAGCGCTGCAAACCATATGACTAAACGCCCAGCAAGCTCACCGAGAGGAGGCAGACTTGATGTGAGAACATGCTTGGGGCTGGGGCTGCGTCCCAGGAAGTGACGCGAGGTTTACCTCAATTAGCTGACTTGCCGTTGCTACTCCAGGTCGATGTGGTCGGGTGTGGTGGCTTGCATTACTCCTTCATTTATACGCCGTTATCGCTTTAAATCGACCAAAAGGTAGAAGCGTGGCCACCCATCGCACCGGCCCGGCCCGGCTTCCATTGGGGTCCGCAGTCACCGCTTACTCCAAACACTAATACTACCTACTGCGACTACCTACATACATATGCACGAAGCTGAGGCCCAGCAGCCAAGCCTTCACAGCCCTTCTTCGTATCGAGCCGGCAGCAGCTAGCCAGGCAGCTAACCTATCTTGGCCTTCCCTGTCCGCCACAACTCAGACGGTGAAACGGTGGCGTATCGCTCACGCCGGCTTGCAGCCCCACCAGCGAAGAAGGAGGCTTTTTGTTCTCTCTCTCTCTCTCTCTCTCTCTCTCCCTCTCTCTCGTTCTCTAAGCAGCTCTATTAGCTGCGATCGACGACTACAACAACTGTAGTATTTTAACGCGTCTTTCTGTAGCGATCGGTCTGCCAGTAGTGGTAGTAACAGCGCTAGTAGGGTTGTGACAGCCGCAGCCGCAAAACGCACTGAGCATAGTATTAGACCTTCTTCACAATTAATCCTGAAAAATTTAATACGACTCATAGCAGCGGGTCTCAGCTTGATGAGAGTAATATTGCGATTTTGTTAAGAACTACTTGTACAGAACGCTAGCACGTACTGATTTGTCCGCCGCGACAATGCCCTCCACAAGATGCAACACGGTTCTTTAGAACAGAATTCGCATAAGTAAAGTTATTTTATAAGCTTTTACACCAAATGCCTCAAAATAATTACCCTACGACAACTCACAGCGCTAAAAACTAGCACATTCAGGCAAACGCACATTTGACGATATTCTTGATACTAAACTTATGGCAATGCGAGCCGCGGTTGCGGAGTAATTACTATTTTTCGGAGAGCATGTCGAGATTGAGTGCATGCATAAATGCCCTAGAGTACTTTATCTGATGGAGTAGGTTATTTATGCATACACTCAATCTCGATTACTCCGCAGTCACGGCTCGCGTTATGTATTTGGTACCAACATGATCGGCATGAAATGCGCATTTGCCTGGATGTGTTAGTTTTGAGCGCTGTAATTGCTCGTAGGGTTATGATTTTGAGATATTGAACGTAAAGGCTAAAAGTCGAAACTATTTTTTGCAAATTATATGTCGCATCTTCTAGGCGATATTATATGTTCTTTGGAATAAGCAGCATGCTTAGTTTCTGTATAGGAAAAGCGGTTGCCTCGCAGTTGCACATATTATGCTCCTATATTGGACAAAAACACCAGTGTCACAAATTGTAGTAATTTCACTCTCACTCCGAAACAATAATTTTCTGAGACCATGTTCTATTAGAAAAAATATTTGCTTTAACGATCTATATCCATCATCATCATCAGATTGTTATATTGACATGATCTTTTACAGGCAATCTGTCACAATTTATGTCAAAGTCATATTTCATGAAAAATAGTTCTCGTTGGAGCACCTGCATCTGTCAAGTGTAATCACAATATTATACACATATATATATATATATATATATATATATATATATATTTCCATATATCGCTCTTCAAATCTTTTTGGGACAAAATCATTTACGCATGCCCTCAATCTCAACATGCCCTCCAAACAAATCGTAATTACTCCGCAACTGCGGCTCGCATTGTCATAAGTTTGGTATCAAAATGATCGTTATGAAATGTGCGTTTCCCGCATGTGCTAGTTTTGAGTGCTGTGAGTAGTCGTAGGGTAATGGTTGTGAGGTATTTTGTGTAAAAGCTAATATAATAACTTCATTTTTGCAAATTCTGTTCTAAACGGCCATGTCGCATCTTCTGACCGGCGTTTTATGTTCTTCGGAGGAAACAGATTTTTTTTCGCATAGAAGGACAAGCAGGATAGCTTTTGCATAGAAGGACTAGTTGTCTCGCCATTGCACATATTGTGCTCCTATGTCGAGCAAAAACACTAGTGTCAGAAATTGTAGTAATTTCACTCTCACTCTGAAATAAGACTTCTCAGAGACTATGTTCCATTGGAAAAAAACACTTGCTTTAACGAGCTCTACAATTGCTTTAAATTTTCCTGAAACACCCTATATATATATATATATATATATATATATATATATATATTATATATATATATATATATATATATATATATATATATATATATATATATATATATATATATTGTTCTTAGAGATCAACTGGCAAATTGCATGACGCGCACCAGGCGTCGTTGTTACAACCACGAAGTTAGTTCTCGAGATTACTTCACCTGGCCACTTTTCTTGCTATTTAGGCAAATTCTGCGAATTTTCTTACCATAATTCAGGATTCGTGATCTTTAAGGAGCACCTCCACAAGGATTTGGCATATCAGGGGTTTGCCAGTTTTAGGTTCCGGGACAGTAGCTCTTGCTTAGTGTTGAAAAAAGCGGAGCGTTTGCAGTAGTGCCTTACATCGTCAGCCTCTCCTAAGTTGCACATACTGCATGCAAGGGAGTCAGTTTTACCAATGCGTTGTTGCTGAAAGCAGTCACCATTGCCCATTACCAGTTGCGTGAGTAGGTTATTAAGCAAGTCGTGTTTAAATCTGTATCATTTTTTGTAGATCAGGGAGTATTAATTTTGACCAGTATCCTGGGTGACCCGGCTGAATTGCTTCTCATTGCTGGCTTCACTTGCTTAGGGTGTCTGTTCCGATGATTAGTGTTCCCTCCATTCATACGTTAATTAAGGATTTTTAAATGCAAGTTTCTACATTTTTAGATCCAGGACATGTGTGTAGAGAGAACTTGCTGTTGTGGAAGCCGTGCAACTTGTCCGTGCTAAGTTGAAAGCCATAGGACTTTGGGTCGTGTTGAGAAGGCGGCGTGCTGTAGCTCTTATAGTCGTGAGTTGCCATAAGGGTGCGTCATATCACATTATGCTATCAATTGGTGATACTCCTCTTGTCCGCGGCAGGGTATTCGTCGAGCAGCAACCAAAGCTCTGGTGCTCGACGGCTTTGACTGTTTTTTTTTTGTTGCACAGCGCACCTGAGGTGTCCAGGGACCAGAATCACGCCAAGGTACTTAACCGTGGGCGTGGGTGACCTTCCAAATTAAAATTTAGATCCTGTAGAAAACGCTTCAGGCCGTTTAAAGGAATGACTTCCGTTTTATGTAAAGCCAATTCGAGATCTAGTGTGAGGAGATATTGTCGGGTATCCGATAGTGCTCCGTTGGCTGTTCCATCGGGTAAATCTTCGTCACCGGCGGTAACGATCAGTGCGCAGATCGTCTGCGTAGAATATATATAACCGGTTTAAGGACTTTAACGAGCTGGTTAGATAGACGATGTATTTATGAGACATGTTCAACTTTGGCAACTAGAACACGTTCACGTTTCATCGGGCCGATGCATTGGCGGGTTATTTTACTCTTTATACAATGCAAAATATGATTACGAATGTTCCGTCAGTGCGGTTTTCCCCTGAACTGTATAAACGCTAAGACTAACACATGGCTAGTGACAAAGAAGGTAAAGGGTTAGTAACCTTACTTCCCATACAGCTTCAAAAGCGTTATTCCGGGGTTTGTTTAACACCTAGCATCATGTTAGATATTGTGTTGCGTATCCATCGCACAGAGCCTAAAAAGTCTACTCGTTAACGTATAGCTGACAATGCATTTGCTGGTTTTGTTAACAACGTTTTTTATTGTGCCTATACGGTAGTCTTTGTTGGGGCCTTTTGGCATTTTGGCGCCGCAGCGAGCGCACATGACGGATAACTAAGGTAGCGTCTCTTCAGTTTGAGGCGCTCGTTCTTAGCTGGGAATTGCGACATCTATCTCTCTCCCTCTTTTTCTCTCCCCCTCCTTCCCTACTCTTACCATATTTAACCTAGTATCTGCTGATCATGGTCTTTGTTTTTTTCTGCGCTGATTAGACTAAAACGTTTAGAAAAATATCTTGATCATTCGGTTTATTTAAATACTGCATACTGCACGGTTTGTTCAGCGGAATAGATTAAAGGTCACCGGTGCAGTGACCTCTTGGCTTCATGCATATGTAATGGTGGTACCCGTGCCAGGTTATTCGGCAGATTAGCGAGCGGTTCTTTTGCATGGCTCCTTTCCATCTACGTGAAGAAAAGGCCGGGCCATCAGTATAATTCTCAGCTACAAATGTTAAATTTCTGTTTTCTCTGTAGGCTCGATATGAGTCTACAATATGCGGTGTAAATGGTGTGCTACTAAGTGCTAGGTTTTCAATAAGTGTTCTCTCTCCGCACATCTCTAAGGCAAGTGTTGCCGAAACGCACTTTGGAAGCCGCAAAACACGCTTAACATATCTGGCCTTTAGCTTGTCTAAACTTTTTAAATGGCTGAGCGTCAGGTATGGTGCAATTGTGGAAAGGCAGTATGTTGCTACAGGGAGTACTTTGATTTTAAAGCAATTTATAGCTGTTTTTACGTCCACATCGTGCATATTGCCTAACAAAAACATTGCAGACGTAGCTTTTGCTTGTATCTCCTCGATATGTCTGCTAAAAGAGAGCCCGGGCGTTAGTGTGATGCCTAAGTACGAGAAGTAGCTAACCTATTTGAGTGGTTGTCCATATACTGACAGATCATGATCACTGGCCGCGTATGACCCTCCTCTGCTAAAGCGTAAGACCTGCGACTTTTCCGCGTTAATCTTGAGCTTGTTTTCTTCGCACCACTTCGCAGTTTCGTTGAGGTAAAACTGTAGATGGTTACGAGATTTTGCTAAAATGACTAAGTCGTCAGCATAAAATGCAAAATGGGCTTTAAGATTACGCAGTAAGTCCGCGAGTCCAGTCACGTACAAAATAAAAAAAATGGGCTAGCTGAGTCTCCCAGGGCTACCCCGATGGTTTGTGTTACGGGTGTTTGTAGATAGTAGTTGCCGTTTTTCACCCAAATTATATTGTGCGCTAATATATTATGAACGAGGTTAAAAAGGGGGCCTGTTATGTTAAAACGTTTGCGAAGCGTGTCTAATAAACGGTCCCTTGGCAGGCAATCGAAAGCAGTTTGAAAATCTATAAACGCAGCGTATGTCATTTTCTTGTTAGAAAGGCGTTGTGATACATGGTTTAAAACAAACTCAACTGCATCTGACGTCGATCGCCTCTTTAGAAGACCGTATTGTTCTGCTGCAATTTTGTCTTCTACGCACGGGTGCAGTCGATTAACGATGAGCGACGTTAATATCTTGTAAAGGACGCTTGTAAGTGCTATGCCCCTGTAGTTCTTTGGGTCAGTTGCATCTCCCTTTCGCTTAAATATAGGCTGTAGATAGCTTTTCCGCCACTCATCGGGAATTTTGCCTTGTCGAACACATTCATTGTATTGTTTTGTCACAATAGGGCATAAAGCGTCAATATTAGACTTCAGGTGTTCATTAAGAATACGATCGGGTCCTGCTGATTTCCCGTCTTGCTTCGATATAATTGCGGTTTTGACTTCGTCCTCAGTAAAATCAACAATTTCTTCTAAAAGGTCCTGATCTGGCAATATGACGTCTTTCGTAAATATATTTGTAAAGTGGGTTACCCACTCTTCGTCATTTATCAATGGGTTTGAAGGTACTGGTCTCCTTGGAAGAAGTAGCCATGGTTTCCGCACGCTTTCCGAAATTAGCCTAATGCGTTGTTGTTCCTCGTAATGCCGTTTATTTTCTTTCTTCATACATCTAAATATTCGTTTTAATTCCGCCAGTTGTATAAGTTCACTTGTCGTTGTGGGTTTATACAAACAGATCACCTTCATCATTTGTCGACACTCCTTGTCAAACCACGGCTTGTGTCTCTGCAGTCTCACGTTCTTTGGTTTTGCAGCCGTGTGGATAAATCGCTTAATCGTTTTTTCAATATAGTTTATATCATCTGTGCCGTAGACCATTTGTAGTGCTTGTTCCAGTATATGGACATCCAATGAGCGAGATGGTCGATTGATTATAGGTGTCGCCATTTATTGTCTTCGGTGTAATTTGAACACCACTTGACAGTGCTTGCGTTGTGCTGATTGTATTACGGTAAGATCAAAGATAGCCTCGACCGTTTGTGGTATCGATGATACAACAATATCAACCGCGCTGTATCCGTTCCAGCTAAAATATGTTGGGTCATTGCATTTATTATGAATGCTTAATCCAAGTTCGTTGACCGCAGCTTTAAAACCTTCTTGCCTGGCCCCTTCTTTTGTCAAATTACAGTTAAAATCACCACCTACAATTATATTTTTATTTACATTTGTGCAGATTTCCGTGCAGTTACCTAAGTCCTGTACTATTTGATGGACGGTCCGTTCAGATGGGCTATAAACACATATAAGATAGTAGTCGATTAGTTCTAGTACAATCTGCCTGGCGGTGCTACAAAGAAGCTTGGCATGCTCCTTCGTTCGCACGCCTATGCACACGCCCCACTTTGGTCGTCCCCGGCCCTCTGATTTAATCGCTAGTCCATGAAACATTTTATGACTTATAAAAGGGGTGCGTGTAAAATCTGTTTTAAATATCTCGGTTAAAAATATTATGTCATATTCACTAAACATACTCTCTCCTGACGTTTGGTAGAGACTATTTGGGGACTCTACATTCCACAAAGGACATTTTGATGACACTGTCATCGAGTTCCGATTTCCGGACGTAATGTCGAGTCACTTGTATGTGTCCATTTCGTCATTGTTATTATTGTTGTCATCTTCTGGCCTGCAGCGCTTGGCACCAATGCTAGCTCCCGTATCGTTTGCTGCATTATATACTCTATACGGCTTTAGCTGTCCGCGGTACGGTCTAAAATGTATACCCTCTGGCCACACTGACGGGTCCAGTAGCGCATTAAACGTATCAGCGTCTACCTGAACGTGGTAGCTATTGTAATATGTTTGATTCATGCCGACGAGCTTCGTCACGTTCACGTTTGTGTCGGATCCAACAATGCGGCTGACGTACTCCTTGAGGGCGTCTGCAGAGTGCGATAACTCCAACCTGCTGACAAAAAGGGCTCTGACTTTTGGACGTTCAGGTATATTGCGTGCCTCTACAGCTTTTAGCTGGGTCATTTTTTTCGTTCCTGTCGTTACGTGCACGATACGTCCTCCTCTTCCAACTGTGCGCCACAAATTGTCACGTGCCGTGTCTTTCCTACCGGGTGCACTTACGACGTTGCGTTGTTGGCTAGTGTTGAAGTGAAGGCGACGTGGTGTAGGGACGTTGCGATGTGAAGGCAGGTTTGTGTTTTGGGATTGTTGATGTTGCTGTTGTTTACCAATGGACCGTTGGATGGTTCGGTGATCAGCTGATTTGGGAGTCGGGCCATTCTTGCTAACTATCTTCTTTGTAAGATCTTCAATTTGTTTTTTGAGGGCTTCAAATTTTGCGGTACAATCACAAGATGCCGGGTTGACCAAGGCTGTATTTCTTGAGACATCTATTAACACCTCCCTCCAGAAGCACGACTTACAGTACAAATTATTTTTGTCTGGTATTTGAAAAGTGCAGTGGCTGTGTGCGGGTTTGCTGCATCCTTCGCAAACTGTGCGCTCTTTTACTTGAAGCATTTGTCCTGCACAAGTTACGCATGGTGGCCCTGGATTAACCTCGACATCGCCGCACAGGAGCAAGAGTGCGAGCAATAGTGCAGTTGTTCTTAACAGTTGGTGTTTTGTAAAGCAGCGTTGAGGTGGCTGCATAAACAAACTCACCCCATTGAGGAGGTTATCTTGGAGATCCGTCAGCCGTGAGTGTCTTGGTAGGCCGTAGAGTCCGTTGTCGTAAAACACTGTCACGCACTCTTTGCTAACAGTTATATTTTGAATTAAAATGTGGCTCACTAATAGAGCACACACGAAGCGCGTCCGCACGGTCGCCGCCATCTTGAAGACCGACGACGACGACGACACGACCATGCTTTTTATTCATGTATATTTATTATCGTTAGGTAAAGGCTTAATCTACGGAATCGTTTGATCCAATAACAATTTATAACAAGTTTGTAGTATTGCCATTTAAAATGACCTTGATTATAAGCAAACTAAATTGTTCAAATTTAAGAAGCAGTTTTAGGCATTTTTTAGCTCAACATTTTCCACTGTGACTATTAAAAACATAAGCAACAACCTCAACAGGGTGTTTTTTAAACCAAGAATACAAATGTTATAATATCACGAAAGCGTAATATTCTTATAGAAATATGTTGGAGATTACTGGGTCTCGACGAACAACATATTGTTCGCATCTGCCCAGTTTGTCCTGCCGGACATTTATTCTCTGTGACGTCGCAGGCCGTCTCCACCACACCACAAAACCGAATATCCTCGATCATATAATGAAACCGATCTTAGAAGCTTATAATATATATATATATATATATATATATATATATATATATATATTACCCAGCGTTCCATTTGTAGCTCTGCCATGGAAGGCTAAATGCGCTCTCGACATATTCGTGGTATTCGAAAATATTATTTAAAGGAGGATTACTAAAGCGTTCATGTTTTCTATCTGGTTTACAGCTATCAATCAGAAGTTTTTTGTCTAGTAACAGGTCTTCAAATAGTGCGTGAATGCTCTTAATAAGCTTTTCGTATTCCCCTAATATTGAATCTCCAGGCCTTAGGAACTTAGATATGTTTCCCTGTCGTAGGAAAGGATCCACCTATATGGACCAACAGCATTATAATAAATAACTTTGCGAATAACATACGCAATTTATAAAATCTATTATGAAAACGGAATGCTGATCAGCAGCTCGAATTTATGAATTGTTCCTTTCTTTACTTAAAACCTGCTTTTTGCTCGGTCACGTAATTGTGTTCTACGCAAATCTCATTCCATTTCTGTCCCTCTCCCTATCATCTTTCCCTGTGTACCTTTACCAAGTTTTGCAACGATAATCAGATATCCATCATCATAAGTGGGTTCGATGGTGTCAAAGGCGGTGGTGGTGGTGGGGGATGTCGACTGCCTGGCCAATCGGCGGCGGCCGTCAGCTGACGCGACGTGACCATGAGAAAATTCTCCTTCTGTCGTCGTCTAATTTTGCCGCCTTTCTTTGCGTTCCCTTTCACTTCACCGTAGTGTCTATACTTTACTAGCAGATCCTTTGATAGTTCAGAGGCACGTCGGCTAAGAGAACAACCAAGAGGAGACGATCGATTGATGGAAGCTTGCTGTTAAGCCTGTCACTGACACAGCCGCCACATCCGTCGCCTACAGCGGAAAGAGGGAGAGTGTAGAGTTTGGGCAACAAGAACGTGAACCGTTATTCCCTGCGTGCCATCCACTATAGGGCTTGCACGGAGTGTTCGAATTTGATTAGCTTAATGTTAGCAAAGTTTCGCTTCCTTTGACCATACCTGCATTATAGTTGAACACGAAGAAGCACAACGTACGAGTTCATCTTTGATGTCGTTACCGTCTTCAACCAATTGTGTGGTCGTTAGCGTTGTTATAGTATTTGAACTAGCGTCTTGCTACCGAAGAACAATACTCATATAGTGCTCAAAAGGCATCAAGAAGCCCGTCATAGCTTTGAGGTACTTCACGATGATAACACGCGTACTACATACGCTGCTAAGTGTATATGTTACGAAATAATAACTTAAGCTAAAACCACCTAGGTACAGAAACGTATTGACGAGCGCCAATAAGGTTTATTAAGGGTGATACTGCGCTTTGGTAATCACGTGGGTAACTCCGTAGATACGATTTAATTAATAGGCTAAGTTTGGAGGGAGAGAGGTTGGGCAAACGGTCTTACGCACTAGACCCCATAGCTTCTGGCAAGTCGCCTAGTGCATAGCATTTCAAACGCACTCCACGCAAAGAGGCTGCACCAAAAAATCTTCCTAACATAGGTAGTAATTGTGACGCTACCTCATCGCTTTGGTAGTAAAAGAGTAAGCACAACCTGGAAGGCATATTTAGATAAAACTGATATGCAAAAATGTCACTGCTGACGCGTCTGGCGAGCCTGTATACCCCACAGATACTGACGTCCAAACAGCAATGGTAATAACCGTTAAATATAGCAGCATATTTAAAATAACTATAATATATATAATCAGTTTTTTGTCAAGTTGGTCTTTTGCGAATAGTAGTTCTCTCTGCACATTTTTTTTTCAAATACACGCCTACTCGAGAAGTTAGAGCGCTCTTACGGTTAATCGCAGCGGATCTGTACTTATGAATGTGTTAATCGTGAGCCAGATGCCCGCCCCGCATATGTCCGGTGAATCCCGCCCGCCCCACTGAAGTTCCGCTGGGACACTTGAACACTTCTGACAGTCAGCCGTTCATAGCTTCTGATTATCTTGCGAGGCTCTTCACGTACGACACTGTTGCTCTCGGCGAGAAGAGCGAAAATGGATGTCGGCCATATTGGTCCTTCGTTTCCTTGTATGTGCCGCAGAGCCCACGTCATTCGCTATGTTTGGCAACTGAACGGAGACACGGTGGTGCCATACGTTCCACCACTCCTCCCTCCCAGCGTTGTCGCTTCGTCAACATTTATGGCGACTTTTTACCGCCGCTAAATGGTGGTGACCCTTCTTGATTGTTTTAAGTGCTAGCCATACTAGTTATTTATCTTCCGTTTTGCAAAATATATACCACTTTGGCAAGTATAATACCGAAAATGCTATATTCACAAACAAGCGCACATATGCATAGAATTTCATATCAAACTTAATCTGGAACTATTTCTATCATTTATCTGGTTAGATAGACAAAGCACTTAACCAATCAATCAATCAGTCGTTGTATCTACATGCTATTTTAAGGCAGTTTGTCACAATATCATTAATTTCTATATATAGGCTATAATTCATTTCAAACACCAACCGTATATTTCAGATAACCCTAAATTATTCATCTGTATCAGTAAATTTTTAGTTCGTAAACCTAAACCATGCAAAAAGCCGATTTTCACCAATTCAAGGACAACAAATCGTCATCGAAATCACCTCAAGAGCTCCCTTCCACGACCCCGTCTTTACATATTCAATAATATTCGTTTATATATAAGTTTATTGGCATACTCCTATACTGGCCATGTGTGTTCTCTAATAAGTTACATTTATTACAATATATTTTATAGAAACACACATCGACTACCACAATAACCCATAATCAAAACACGATGAATTTCATATGTGACATGTAACCACAAGATTATATACATGTATCTATACGCAATCTACTACATACCTATCACATGTGCAACTCCTAATTGCTCAATACCAATAATTTACAGTTAACACTAGAAACAATCGTTTTTTGCATTTAGTTCTATGAACAAACGTTTTTTGAAGACGCCAACCTGCTTCATAGCGCGACAGCTCGTGCCATACTTTTGAGCATGCAGACTAAAATGTGCTGCAATAAGGTCAACCTGAATCTGGGAACCCTGAAATCACCGTCATATCGCTTGGTCGCCTATCACCACCACCACCAGAGAGGGAGTGCACTCAAAGTTTGATCTCTGGCCTGGCTCTGGCAGCTGTCGACTCGCCTAGTGCATCTTCTTCATCGGCTTCGGCCCCAAGCGTCCCCAAATTGGCAGGCTCCGCAGAAGAGAACATTTTGGAAACTTGAACTGTTTTAATGAATCCACGTTCTGCACCAAACCGGGTGCCTTGGGTGCTATACAGACTCATAGTTCGATAAGTCCATTCTTAATCCTGTAATAACACTGAGAACGTTTTTAATGCTTATAGATTGGGTAGGCCCACGAGTCTGTACTCTGATTAGAAAAGTGTTTGTGCAATTGAAGTCAAATTTGATGTCTCCGGAAAACAAATTACAGTTGATATTCTGACAACACGAACTAAACTTTGCTTTGTTTGCTGTTATGTAACAAATTCGTGTTGACACATGATGCTGGCTGTAGTACTTGATTCTGTTGCATCTAATCACAAAGCTGTTAGTTCTCTAATGAAGTGAATTCTTGTAAGAAAAAAATCATGTACACTACATTCTTTAACTCGCCTTGACCCAGACAAAGGATTCTGGACTGCTTCGCAAGCTTAGATAGTCATATTTTCGCTGATTCTTAGATCTTAGAAAAATCACTTAAAACACACATACGGAGTCTTTTTGTATAAAACAAGCTACGCGATTCCATTTAACACGGCTTCAGTGCTTATTGATCAACGTGTACTCATCTTCATAAGATATCACAGGATTGGTCTTTGTTCATAAATTCACGATCCTTGCTTCACCGTGTATATTTTGACCAAAGTAGTGCTTTTAATCGTGTTGATCATAGTTTGCTACTTAGGAAAATGAAGAGCATTGATACACATGCTTTCGCGGTAAACTGGTTTCGCTTTTATTTGCGGTATCGATCTTCTCGTGTAAGGATGAATTGTGATTTTAGTTATTCGTCCCCCCCTTTTTGGGGACACCTCAAGATGGCTGTTCATCTCCTTTGTTATATGCAATACTTGTACTTGATATTGGTCTATATATAGCGTCCGATGTAAAATAACTTAATATTATGCAGAATATCTTAAATTGTACTGCCAAATTGCAAACTAAGGTCATCACATAAAACTTCAATAAGCTGTGAAGGGTTTTGGGCGCTGGTCTGCGGAAAATGGATTGCCCTTTTCTGAGTATGAATGTTTGTCTTAAAAGATGAGGGCATTTCGACTACGTTATTGATGGTGTCACACTACCTACGTCAATTTAAACTCGCAATCTTGATG
The DNA here is from genome assembly GCA_003439945.1 of Dermanyssus gallinae. Classification (NCBI taxonomy): domain Eukaryota; kingdom Metazoa; phylum Arthropoda; class Arachnida; order Mesostigmata; family Dermanyssidae; genus Dermanyssus; species Dermanyssus gallinae. Next base: position 29,589 of record QVRM01003015.1, on the reverse strand, counting down.
TTTAAAAAATGTCTGCTGAGCTCGATTTCAGCAGACATGTAACACAATTAGTCTAATCTTCTCCATTCAACCAGAGCGTGCAATTTTTACCTCACTTACCTTACTCAAAAATTTTTTATGATTTAACCATTATATGCACGAGTACATACAGGTTCGCTGTGGCCCAGCTTAAGGCCCACGTATATGGCTATAATTATTTTAACAATATTTTTAGGAGCCTTCACTCATACAGTCAAACAAAATATACAAATTCTTCTGTGTGTGAACACATTTGCGTGGAGAGGTTTGTTTCTCAAGTATTATTATATAAACTCCAAATATTGTTTATATGAAGGTCGCTGACCCTAGCGCTGACCCTCACGACACGTCTAAATAACGTGCGAGCACTGACAAAAATATTGGTAATAATAGTTTTCTCTATAATGATTATGTACAATACAAATGCTACGTTCAAAAAACTCTCTAAAGATGCATAAAGGGTCTTCGTTCGACAGTAGTAGAGGGCTATCTAAAGTTACGGCCATATTAGATGCTAAATAATGTTCTCCGCCTGTGAAAGAGGTAATATGCACTAAACTAGATTCTACGTATTCAACAATTGCTTCTTAGCGAGCCGAGATGAGAACCACCAGGCATTTAAACGAATGCTGATTCATTATTATAAATATGGTCAAAAGCAACATCACGAAATTTGCGTTCACATAAGACTTGATGACTTCACAAGGGTAAACCAATACCGAGTTCACGGCGTTATATCCTTGATGAGTACTAACAGGACTACCCATTTCATCGGCTTACCCGATTAAAAAAAAGATGGCCGGCGATTCAGACTCTAGGAGTCGTAGATGCGCTCCTGGCACGACGAACGACCTTTTGGGAGGGATCTTTCTTACAATCTGCAGATTAGGGTTACCGTTATTAATAAATTATAAACATAAGTATGTCAAACCTAAGGAAATTGGTAACATAACAACATATACATATGAAAGGAGAGCCCAAAATCGTTTTTAAACCGGCGTAAAACTTTCTATACCTCACTGCTAAGGAACATCGCTTGGAAAAGCAGCGGCGGACTTGTTACATTCCACACACGTTGTGTCAGACCATTGACTAAACGAAACTTTATCAGACTTTGCATCCGACCCTTCAGGTTCACCTACACCTTGCCCACTTAGTCCAAGGAAGACTCAGTTTGTCCGCAATAATGATTGAAGCTAAATTCAATGAAGAACAAGTTTAAAAGCAAGACACATGGCAGCAGTGCGAAGCAACGGAAGTTAAGTCGTGCCAGGGTGTATGTTGATACACACGAATAATCCTGCCATTAGTGAATGCTAACGGTAACCTATTGGACATCATCTAGGTTACATTTGTACGTACGAGCAGACAAACATTACCACACTTCCGTAAAGAACGATTTTGAGACGATGCTCGATGGCGTCCATCGACTCGTTTTCGAAGTGTTAACCATTGGTGAACGGTGTACGTGCTTTTCTATGCAGGTAGCTAGGACAGCCCTAGGAATCGAAGTTGCCACGTACGCCATATTTAGTAAGATTAAAGGCACTTGGAACAAGCAGCGACCACGGTGGTCGAGACATTGTTGTAAGTTGCTCCAACCTTGTCGAACACCTTGTTGTTTAGGACACATGCCCGAAAGAATTTGTTAGCTGCTCCGGCCTCTCCATCTGTTAGGGAAGACAAATATCAGACGTGGCAAAGGCTTTTGGCCTTGGTCTACTTCTTGGCGTTAGGCCGGCGTGAAATTGATCAACGAGCTAATAGGCATAGACGACGTGTTCACGATGTGATCGACAAATAAGACGTGTTATTGAAGCCAACTAGCTTCTACAGATGCTTTCGATGTTAGTGATGGTAGCAGCAAATTGCTGTTGACACTGACAAAGTGCTATCGCATAATTTTTAAGTCCTAGACTAGAGACAATTTTCGTTCGGGTCGGGGTATCACTAATGTAAGTGGCCAATAGGTCTTGACAATCTTTGCAATTACCCTTGTCGTTTCCGTGGTGCGGCTAAAGTCATATGCGACTCATTTTACTTAAATGGATGATTTGCGACTGCACATCAAAATTGAATATTTTCAATAATAATACATATTATATTGTTATTTTATACACTCTGAACACTTCAGCGATCGTCCCAAATGAGAAAAAAGTGCAGAGACCGCCAATGCGGTCACCGTAGCAACAGAACAGCAAACTACTGCGCCGTCGATAACCGACAGCGCCAGTAAGTCGACTAAGCGTCCGGTCCAACGTGCGCCGGAACGACCAAAGAGCCGTCACCAGCCAAAACATTAGCATCGTCATAAACAACAGCCGACCGAGTAAATCATCGAACGTGCATCTCGACGACCACGGAATCGTCATAAGCCACAACATTAAAACTGCTAAGCTGCGTGTTGACGACATTGATAGAGCACGTGCACCACGGCCGATGTGCTGCGGCACAGCCAAAGCATCAGTAGCATTATCGAGGTCGTCGCCAACGACCTGGAAATGCACGCTATTATATTACGCTGTTTGAACCGACCAATCAACATAGAGGACAGGTCAAACATTCGAGATGTCGAATGTTCGAAAATATTTGATTCCATCGTTAAACATTCGTTTTAAACGAACGCTACGGCGTTTTGAGTGAATAAATATATCGAGGAAGCATGGCCTAAAGACCATCCTTTGCTCGGCTGCGCTATGCGCTAGACGTACGACGTATGTCTTCGTTCATCGGTTCGAGGTCTCTCGTGTTGTAGTACCTGCCCGGCTAAGTCCACATTTCCTGGCTACTTTAGCGTGACATGCAACGTTACAAAATTTCGCGTAAGTCTGCGAGCAGGACCGGCAATCGCATTGATCGCTCTCCTGGTAAAACCCGTGGGTTGAACACACCAGTTGACAGTAGCCATGCACAATGTCCAATGTGCCATTCTAGTTTCCTGGTGAGGTGCATATTCAACTGCGTTAACTCTGCCAAGGCCTCGATCACACGCTTCATCCACTGCCTCTAAGTCAGGCGTCGTCAAGAACCCTTCGACCGGATCAGCTACGGCGCCTGCTATACTGATGTGGGATCGAGAAATGGGCTTAGGCGTCCTTCAGAAGTTAACAAACTTTTGTTTCTTCTTTGGTAGATGATTGATCGCCTCAGGTGGAGATTGATAATGGGAATCATCACATCTGCGCAATAGACATTGGAGCACCACCTACAGAGGTACTTTAACAAAATATGTATTTAAACGTGGTTTTAAAATGCTCTGCGTTTGCAATAATCAAAATCACATAGTTCCATAAATCTCTCACTATTAGGATTCTATCGCCAAGTGTTTGGGTCAGGGAAAGCCACTATAGTTTTGTCGCTATTTTAATTCCCGCATATTTGACCGGATAATAAGAATATGGCTCGTTGAATAAATTCGAAAGAGCGGAAGTTGAAATATCGCACCATTAAATATTTGTATCTTATATGGGCCTAAACTGTAGATGGTAAGCGTATAGAGCTTATAGTAATGAATTAGCAATGGCCACATGCGACGTAGGCATTATTTCTATCTATTTATCTAGGAAATTCGAAATTATTAACAGTAAGTTGCAACATTAAGATATAAATCGAAGACTTTAAGTGCACTTTTAAATCGACTTACATGTCGCGCCCTTAATAAACTCGTGTATAAAAATACTTCTAGAATATTGTAGAATGTAGAAGCCTTTCATACAAATTTGTCAAGCGGTATATTGACGTTTCAGTATAGAAGGAGGAAACTAGTAAAACTGTTCAAAGTGCCGTTTTGCTGCAAAGCTAAATATCAGATGCGGCTGAAATTTACTTTTGTATTTTTTAATACATTGACCTGTAAAATCTACCAAAAAGCTTATTCGTTAAAATTGGTGACTTATCTATCGGCGTGTCGCAATAAACACACACTGACTAGTTATAGTCTCGTGAATATTAGGCACGTTTAGTATTAATAATATATGCTGTGGGTACAGAACATATTAATATTACAAACCTTGACTATATATATAGTCAAGGTTCTGCATTTAGTACGAAACTGCATTTACGTTCTTCGTTCTGAACCGACAGCATTGGCACACGTGACCGGCGTGAAACGAAAGAATAATGGAAAGATGTACTCGTAGAAGATGCCCTGTTAGCGAAAATGGCTTGAGAGGGCCGTTTCGCATGAGAATGCTCGCCAGCCTTCTCCAGTGGCGGCAGCGGCAGGCTGCGAGCAGGGCTGGTGAGCTAAATTTGATTAGCCCCACGCGAACCACAATCACGCGCTTCGACTGGGAGAACGCTCAGGAGCTTCACACTGTAACTCTCGGCTAACTCTCGGGCCACGGCGACGTCTCTGGCGCATTGCCCTAACCGCGGTTGTTTGGTGCTTTGGATTTCGTAGCCGGCAAATTCCTCGTCCAAAGTCTAAACGAAACTACTGCTAGAGCTTAGGCAGTAGTAGATGGGCCGACAGCCGCGTTCGGGGTCCTTGCGAGTGGCAATGAATCATCGTTAGCTGAACAGCGTTCTGAAGAGAGGCGCGACGGCCAAAGCTCGTGGTGGTCGGTGGCGGGTGGCCCACGGTTGTGATCGTTGGAGAAAACATCTCAAGGCTCGCTCTCCTGCGGACAAACAGGCTTTTCTCGTGAATGACATCGGAACTGTAAAATGGGAGTCCAGGGATGACGAGGACATTAAAACAACGATGGACATTGTGACAATGCAGCGCGGTCAAGCAGAGACGGACATTTTGTTGAGAGACGGGCACAATGACTCGTTCCTTTAAGATAACGTTGTTTTCGACACTAGCTGTATGTGCTTGTCTTATGTTTATTGTGTAGTGCCTGTCTATTGAGTGCATTGACGGTTGATTTATTAGTTGGATATCTCAACATTGAATACTATTTGCTAGTATCTCTATCGCGTCTCTAGCTATTCTAGGACGACTGTACAGTTGACGCATTAAACATTTATTGACGCATTTATTTAAAGTATACACACGCATAGTTTTACCATTGTAACTTAATATGCGTATACCGTTACTCTTTTGTTTCAATTAAAACTAGTTCTTTCTTAAATTTTTTTTTTTTTTTAAGCGGATCACCGTGCTGTAGAATGCGAACGAGGCAGTGTGGCTTAGCAAACAAAAGCACGGAAAATGAATGCAGAAACATCTGTTTGCCAAGCGGATAGATGGCACAGAGAATTGGACCGAGGTCTTTGGACTGCTCGCATCCAAGCCTGTCTTTTGCTGCTACACCGTCAGAGCGGCACGCACCACGAGTACGAAAATGAAATCACGAAATTTGAGTCTTGACGCCATAGATGAACGTACACTAAGACACTGGCCAGTAAAAGCGACGGGCAAGGGAAAGTGGCTTCCGATCTACAGATCATCAATCTTCACTGCACAATACATGCTCTGCCTGTACGACATGCCTTTCCGGAGCCTCTGCGGGCAAACATTGACGCCCGCTGAACGTCAGTCAAATAGAATAACGGCAAGTAGCACACTCACCCACCTCCGTACGGCACTTCAACCGGTAGGCCCACGCAAGACTTTTGTCAAACAATAAGCTATCTCTCTGTTAAATAATATACCTTTAATGAGTTCCAACCCGATGTACTAAAAGATAGCGCTGGGATGCTTACTTGTTGCATGAATAAGCTTTCCTTATCAACCTTGAAGGCCCAGCTATGACCACGGAGCCTATTCGATTTATCGACGCGATTTTATGCGTGTGCAGTGCCAGCAGAATTACGAACAGGCAAAGCTAGCAAGATGGAAAGAGACAAGATGGAAAGTAAAGTATCGCTGGCATATACTGGCTTTACAGATGCTCTATTGTTGGTGTTTTTTTTTTTTTTTTGAACAAGGTCATTTATTTATTATATACACAATTACAATGGTATGTTGTTTCATACATTTACAATTATTTGCAAGGAGGATATAGTAATTTAAAACCTACTACAGTTACCATTGTGTTGGTAAAAAGTTGCAGCCGGAATAAAATTACTTGTGTTTACCTCTATGCGAGGGTCAATTTAGGAAGACAAGTGTATCCATTATTGACGGGGTAATAGGTATGACTTTAAATTCTCCTTAAAGTTATTTAAGGATTTCAAACAACGCAAGCTAACCGGAAGAGTGTTCCACTCTCTGACAGCTCGCACGCCAAACGCTTGGCTGCCCTTGCTGCTTCGATGCATGCGGATCTTCAGTGTGACCGTGTTTGATGCTCTGGTCTCTCTCGCCCCTCCAAGGCGATCAAGTTCTAGTATCTTCGGCCCAATCCCATGGATATTCTTAAACATCACTATCAAGGTTAAATAGCGCATGGTATTTTCTATATCTAAAATATTGTGTTGTTTTCTCTCTCGACTGGCCGATCCCCGAAACATACGAAGAAAGCGCCCCTGTGCCACACTCAGTCGCTGCGCCCAACCCTTACTGCAGGCAGTCCAGAATTCCGACCCGTACGTAAGGTGACTCAAGAAAAAGGCGTTGTAGAGCAGCTTGCATGAAGATGCTCCAATTTGGTTCTTGATGTATCTTGATGAGTTTGTGATGACAGCAAGTCGACGGATAAGGGTCTCTACATGCGCGTTGCCAGAGAGTTTTGCATCTACTGTTACACCCAGGACCTTGACACAGTCGCTGGGTTGAATCAGGTGGCCATTTATGATTACAGGTGGCATTCGAGGAATGGCGTTACCCTGTCCGAAGACCACCACCTGAGTTTTCTTTGCATTGATAGCAATACGGTTTGCTGCACACCAAGCGTTGAGGGCAGTGACATCCTGCATCATCACCCGGTGTACCTCCTCACCAGACTGCCCAACATATTTAAAAGTGCTGTCGTCAGCATAAATGATAGCGGCTCCTCGTGCGATATTTTCCATATCATTTATAAAGCAGAGGAAGGCTAGTGGGCCAATGCATGAGCCCTGAGGTATACCTAGCAAAACCGGGAGCAGTTCCGACCGGGTTCCCCCCACGTTCACAAGCTGGTGACGTCCGAGGAAGTACGCCGATAGCAGTTTAATAGCGTGCTCGTCAAAGCCCAGGTGCTAGATGTTTTAAAAAATAACGGCGAAAAGTGGTTTTACCGAAGCTTCCAGCAGGAAAACAGCGGAGATAGCAACTTGACTTATATTTCAATGTTTCTTGCATTTGCACTTTTGTAAGTTATCGTATGTTATTTTATCTCTCTCCATCTTGCCATGAGTTTCACAAGGTATATTGGACACAACTACGTTGCGTGGTAGGCGTGAATGCAGAGTTCCACGAAGACTGTCGTGCACACAACTATCGGCATTGTTCGCATTTGCTGCTCTAAATGCGATGCAGTTGACTGATTACTTCCAAAGCGCTTAGTGTATTTTCTCTCGCTGAGGGTGTAAGCAGCGCGGTGCGGAAGACAACGCCAAACGTGTTCAGTATATAACCAGGCTATTTTTAAGGCCAATAACATATAATGTCTTAGCATGTCCGCTGACTACTTATCAATTCTCAGTATAACGTGCCAACGAAAGTTATACTGAGAATATAATTCGGGTTAAACAATACTTTGGAAGACTCCCACTTGCTCTTAATTAGCCGATTATATCTCTTTGAAGACGACGCAGTTTTGCAGCTCACATTGGAGTTCAAAATAACCCGAATAGAAAAACCATGAGATTGAAGTAAGGCGAGTTTGTGGGCCTTTGTCCTTCAATACCCGTCTGACCTTGAATGCGTTTCCCAAATTCTCCAATAAGAGCGATTTGTGTACTCCCGTCGGAATTTGAGCGGATGTAGGCAGGACCCGGGTTTCCTCTGCAACCAGTCATCATATATTGCCTCAAGGCATTTGAGAAAGCTCCTCGTTGCTTATTTGGGTATGTGGAGTCAGTAGTCGTCTCATATAGGTGTTTTCCTGCTTCTTTGCTGATGACTGCCTAAACGTGTAGTGGTGACATCGAAAACTGAAACGAAATGAAGGACTCCGCAGAGAATTCCATTCAGCTGTCTGTCATTGCTCTACTAATCGCTAACTTAGCCATGTACGGGCTAAATTCTGAAATGCTGTTATCTTTATATACGCAGACCACATCGTGACAAAATCGCTCGCATAGTGGAGTTTTATCATCAAAATAAGAGCATCTAGACCAATTCCTGAAAATGAAAAGTAATAGGGCTTTACCGTGAATTGACTGGCAGACAAAATTGTGTATGGAAGTCACCTGCTGACATTTGTAGACTCTTTTCCAAACTTGGATCTTAGGGCCCACTCTATCCGCCCGATCTTCACACAGCACATCGGTGGCAGTTGCCGAGCAGCAATCTCCTCTATGTGTTTGGAGGTCAAGGGCGTTCGGCAATTGTCACTGCATGCTGCTGTGCGACGTTCTGAAGAGAAGGTTGTACTAATGATGAGTTACAGGGCTACTTCTCCAAGAAAACTTTGCTGGTCGTGAGGTCCTGCGCCAAGGACACAAATGCTATCCTGAAGGCCGCAGAGGAAAGTCTTGGCACGAGTGAAGGGCTTGTCAGCCTCTTCCTGCTCGCCGGCTATGAGGAGTGTGGCAACCTGAACAAGGCGGCCTTCCTCGGGCCCATGGTGGACTTCGCCAGGAAGTTCAAGGTGTCAAAGCCTGACTCCGACCTGCACATCCTGTCCCTCCCACTGTTCAACCTGGAGTGCAAAGAAGCTAACGAGACGCTCGTCCTGAAGAGCACCGAGGTTGGCTTTACCTTCATCCCGCTCACAAACATCAGCGTTGATGGAGCGCCAAGAGTACTCCTACAAGGGCGAGCCGGGGAAAAAAGTAGCCTTAGCCATTGCGCGCAAGGTAAAAACTTTTTTAGGGGTGAGCTTCCAAAAGCAACCCCAGGCGGCCGATCAGAGCCGAACGGACAAGGGCAGCCGGGTCTCGCAGTAGGACGTGTCCAAGAAGGCACCGCTCGTAAAGCCCAGGAAAGACTTTCCGCAGCCCCCCAGCGACCGCCAGCGTCGTGGCAACAAAAGCGACAGACGGGGCGGGAGGCAGCCCCGCAGCAACCCCAGGGAGGACTTCAAGGATTACCGCGCGCCGCCTCGGGAGACGCTACAGCAGCTCATCATGCAGGCCGCCTAGGAGGCGACAAGCAAGCAGGGAGGTTCGAGCGAAAAAGACCGGGGCATTTCCAGGTCTCGGAGCAGCCTCCGCTCAAGGAGCTAAGAATTGTCCAATGGAACTGCGAGGGTGCCTCGTCACTGGCACTCCTCGCTCCCTCATGTCTAGAGGGCTATGACATCTTAGTGCTGACCGAGACCTGGGCCTTGGCCCCTCCCGAACTCCCCGGCTTCTACGGAGCTCATGCCCTCGCACAGCGGCAAGCTGGCCGCGACAGGGCGAGCGGTGGAACGTCCATGTTCTACACGCAGCGAGTTGGAGAAGTGGAGGTCACGATCGCCGAGGACAACCTGGTCGTTCTACAAGGTGTTCGCCTCAACTTGATCGCGGGTTATGTCCGGCCAGAGAATAAGGAGAATACGACTGTGATGGTGGAGACACTCACCCGTTGCTTTTAAGCCCTGGACAACGACGCCCCCATCGTGACGGCCGGAGACTTCAATGCGAGGCTGGATCAGCCTGACTCACAGCGCACGATAGCACTGGTGGAGACCTTCTCGGACCTCGGCTGCTGGGTGGCCAATAACACGGTCACCCCCACCTTCGAGGGCTTCATGGGATTGTTAATCATCGTCATCGTCGCCACTAGTTTACATTCCGATAGAGTCGTCTACTTGGCTGACAAGAACCCCTGCAGGAGAGCAGGCAGATCAAGTGGCATGCGCCGGTGGGCCTCGAAGTGTGGCTCCCCCGACACCCAACTGCGACTGCACGACGTCAGGCCCTACCCAGACATCTTGACGCGCGTCGCCTTCTGGAGAACGTGGCCGCGCTGTTCCCAGTCCGGAACGGCCCAGCGATTTATGAGTACTGCGAGACGCTGGTCAACGTCATCAGGTCCTCAGTAGCCTCCCAGAGCCCCCGGCGAGGCAGACCATGGTTTAACTGAATTTGCGCTATTGCCCGTCGAGCCCAGTTCAGCGACTACTTCTTGGCCGTTCGGTACGCCGAAATGAGGCCGCTCGCCGTTCTGCTCAAGAAGTCGTACCGGCGAACGTATGACTCGCAGCGTGGCCCTTACCTGCAGCTTCAAGAGTCCCGACTACTACAAGCGGCAGAGAAGCAGCCCTACAAGTGGCTTTCTCGGTTGGGCAGAAGGACTTGCCCGATTAGACAAGGCATTATCTCGGACCACTTTCGCGGCATGTTCGCCTCAGCGGACACCGTGCCAAGAGGTGTGCCGGAATACTACGCCGCCTGGGATGAGCCAAACCAGATGATGAGAGACCTTCTCTCCGCCGAGTTCTCCGTCGGAGAGGTCCTTACAGCCCACCGCCGTCTCTGCTCTAACAAGGCATCTGGTTCCGACCTCGTCCGCAACGGGCGCCTGAAGGAGGCCATGGTCATGGTACCGTGCTGGACGAGCCTGTTTAATGCTTGTCTTCGCCACGACCACATTCCCTCGAACTGGAGCAGGGCTCTGATGTCGGTAATACCGAAGGGGAAGGGAAATCTCAAACGTCCAATCTCCCGAAGGGGCATCGCAAGGAAAAGCTGTTGCTACAAGCTGCTCTCCGCAATCCGAACCACACGGCTATCAGCGTTCTTAGAGGGTCGCGGGGTAATTCCGGAAGAACAGTATGGCTTCCGAGCTGGGCGGTATACGTTAGATGCCTGCGGCTTCCTGATCGATGACGCTCAGCGGGTACTTCAATGCCGAGGCGTCTTCATGTACGCCGTCTACGTGGACTTCCGCTCAGCGTTTGACTCGGCACCAAGAGACAAGATCATTGCTGAGCTGGCCAAGTCAGGTGTGCCCTCCAACATTCTGCATCTGCTGGCCGCTATCCTCTAAGAGAACCCCATCTCGATCGACGACGGCGTGGCCGAACTCGACCCCTTCCTGCAGACGACGGGCTTCGCACAGGGCGACAACCTGAGCCCTCCCAACCCCAACCCTCGCCAGGTGGAGGGCACCCGCAATATGGTGCAGGTCCTGATGTACACTGACGACGTAGTGCTCTACAGCACGTCAAGGTTCCATCTGCACCAGTCCCTGGCAAGGCTCGCGACCTACGTGCAGGGCATCGGTCTCGAGATCAACCTGTCCAAGACCGAGGCTATGAAGTTCCGCAAGGGAGATCGGATTGCTGGCAACGACACTCTGCGGCTTGCCTCGACGGAGCTCAAGTATGTCAAAAGCTTCAAGTATCTCGGCATTGTAATCCTCTCCAACGGCCGTTCATTCACGGAACACATCGGGGAACACACGGATCGGGTGAGGAACGCGCTAGTGGCATCTGTTGGGATACAGAAGCCGCAGCTGCTTTCTCTGAAGACTGCTCTCGGCCTCTTCGACCTCAAACTCGCCTCCGTCGCTTCTTACGGCATTCAAATCATCTGGAGACAGCTCTTGCGGCAGCAACTTGACATGCTGGACCGCGTAAAACCGGCTTACCTCAAGCGTGTAATGGGGTGCACTCCTCAAGCAAGAACCACCTTTTGTATTTGCTGGCGGACACTCCGTTGTTCGTCGAGGATCTGAAGAGACGCTTCAACCTGCTAGAGACTCCCGCCTACAAGGAATTCATTCGTATGTGGGAGGACAAGATGGCGAAAATCGGCCTGGACATCTTTGACACAGGTGCCAAGCGAGACAGCACCTGGAAGGACCTAGGCCTCACAAACCGCCACATAGTGACTCGTTTCGCGGTACACGGGTTTCACCACGTCCTGTGCGGGACACATGGCTTCCACGACCCTCATCCATCATGTATATGTACTCGGTGCGGAGCCTACTGCACAAAGTACGACGGGGCAATTTGCCCACGTGTAGTCTCTTTAAGGAGCCTCTCGCCGTGATTTTTTTTATTATACCATTTGACCATTGACTATGTACCTAACAAAGGTGATCTTAATAAATAAATATCAAATAATGATGAGTTACAAACTCGTTAGAGAATGTAAACATATTTTTCAGTGGCAAACTTTGTTCAGCTAAAGAGATATTTTATCACACATTTGAAGCGAGTTCTCTGTTTGTTTTTCAGACAGTGAAGTGAGTCGCTTTATATATGTGCTTGTCGACTGTGGACCGGCAGTGGAAACAATCAGAGTCGGGCAGAATTCACCGGTATGATACCGAATACCAAACGATTCCAGCACTTTTGTAGAACTGACCGAGAAGGGAGGAAGCCGCTCTGGCCATCACGTATACACATGGCTGCCGGCACCTTGTATGCTTCACTCTAGGTTTTTACCAGCCATGCGACATGCACATGTTCTGCATCGTGGGCAAGATAGCGGTTGCCCTTGCTGTTGATTTTTGAATATATGTTGAATATCCTCGCGTCTGAAAGACTCAAAGCCAGTTCGCTGTGTTATGCTCGAAATAATTCAGCAGCAAAAGCACCAAGTAGGTATAATATTTTTTATAGAAGAGTGACTGAAAGTGCAACACGCAAACGCGAGCATGATCTCAGAAAACTTGTTTGCAGGTAAGAGCCATTCGCGTGGACGCATCCAACGTCCAGAAAACTAGTCCCGTGTTTTCTTTGAATTGAGACTGCTTGCGCATTATTTCAAGCACACGAATGTGAAGATTTATTGGTGGCTCATTTGTGCACATACGAAATGTTTGACGCGCCTTTGAATGTTTTATTTGAGGCTTCAGAAATGCTTGATGGGACTCGCAAACTCACCAAACGTTATTTTTTCCCATCCCCAGACTCGGTATTGCTTTGGCATTACTTCGAAACCACGAATTAGGCGTCTCCGCGCCGTCCGTCGTCATCGTTTACTTAGCCCTCTCCCATCTCCACGCACCATCCTGTGGGTCGGCCAGATGGGCGAGAGCAACAATGCCAAGTCTAACAAGCCTGAGCGAGTGCGTTGAAACCCCTAGGGTCCAGCTGCTCACCCCCTCGGAAGCTCATGTCGACCGTTGTAATCGTTGAACCTCTCCTTCCTGGCCAGAGTCCTCTTGAGTGTCAAAATGGCGTCGAACCAGTTCGTTGTCTCCTTCCACGTGTCCGCTAACATAATCATGTTTGCTACAGGAAGACCGCCAAATGTAACAAATTAATTAGTTTGTTAAATTACAAGTTGGTGTTAAACCGCTGCAGTTGGCCGGATGTCGCTTTTTAAAATATGCGATCACAAGGGAACTGTGGTGCACATGATGGATCCTGCGCTTAGTAAGAAAACGCTAATCGAATACACATGCAGGTTCGATATCTTGAATACCCAGTTCCCCCAGAAGTCTCGTCTTCGCTATCTGATTTCTCTCTGCTGTGAGTTGTCTTTTTTGCACATTTTGCTTTATACTAGAGTAGTAAATCTCTACTTTTTCGAGCTGTTCTTGTATCATAATGATGCGTGTTTCGTGGTTGTTAGACTGTCTAATAAATCGATCAGTACTATTTGATGACGGACTGGCGTGGGGAAGCGCCTGGACGACAACAATGTTAGTTCGCTGCTTGCTCGGATTAATCCTGATAGACTGCAACACGGCTCCCTTGATAAGGCCAGAGCTGAAGTCACCAGCGTCGTTCTAAACTCGGCTCTGAAACAACCACTAAATACGCGCCACCAAACCGGTGTTACGGTACACTGTTATATATCTATATATATGTATATATATATATATATATATATATATATATATATATATATATATACAGGGTATTACAGGAATATTTGATCAACGATATATATCAAATTGTAGAGCTCGTTAAGGCAAATATTTTTTCCAATGGAACATGGTCTCTAAGAGGCCCTGTTTCGGAATGAGAGTTAAATTACTACAATTTGTGACATTGGTGTTTTTGCCCGACATCGGAGCATAGCATGTGCTGTTGCGAGACAACCAGGTTTCCTAGACAGAAGCTAAACACACCGCCGTGTTCGTGAGAAAATTCTGCTTTTTTCGAAGAACTCATAAGGCCGGTCAGAAGATGCTACATGGTCGCTTAGAAGAGAATTCGCCAAAATGAAGTTATTTTATTAACCTTCACGCCCAATACCTCAAAATCATTACCTTACGACCACTTACAGCGCTCTAAACTAACATAGGCAAATGCGTCATTTTGGTACCAACGTTATAGCAATGCGAGCTGTGGTTGCGGAGTAATTACGCATTGCTATAACTTTGGTACCAAAATGATCGTCATGAAATGCGCATTTGCCTGAATATGTTAGTTTAGAACGCTGCAAGTGGTCGTAAGGTGATTTTGAGGTATTGGGCGTGAAGGTTAATAAAATAACTTCATTTTGGCGAATTCTCTTCTAAGCGACCATGTAGCATCTTCTGACCGGCCTTATGAGTTCTTCGAAGCAGAATTTTCTCACGAACACGGCGGTGTGTTTAGCTTCTGTCTAGGAAAGGGTTGTCTCTGGTTGTCTCGCAACAGCACATTCTATGCTCCTATGTCGGGCAAAAACACCAATGTCACAAATTGTAGTAATTTAACTCTCATTCCGAAACAGGGCCTCTTAGAGACCATGTTCCATTGGAAAAATATTTGCCTTAACGAGCTCTACAGTTCCATATATCGTTGATCAAATATTCCTGTAATACCCTGTATATATATATATATATATATATATATATATATATATATATATATATATATATATATATATATATATATATACAGGGTGTTGCAGGAATATTTGAAGCGCGATATGTGGAATTGTAGAGCTCGTTAAAGCAAATGTTTTTTGCAATGGAACATAGTCTCTTAGAAGTCTTGTTTCGGAGTGAGAGTAAAAATACTACAATTTGTGACACTGGTGTTTTTGCCCGACATAGGAGCACAAAATGTGCTGCTGCGAGACAACCAGTATTCCTAGACATAAACTAAGCACACCGTCGTGTTCGTGATAAAATTCTGCTCCATTTGAAGAATATGCAAGGCCGGTCAGAAGACGCGACATGGTCGCTTAGAAGAGAATTCGCCAAAAATGAAGTTCTTTATTAACGTTCACGCCAAATACTTCAGAATCATAACCCTACGACCACCCACGTGTTCAAAGCTAACATATTCAGCAAATGTGCATTTCATGACGATCATGTTGGTACCAAACATACGGCAATGCGAGCTGTGGTTGCGGAGTAATTACGATTTTCGGCGGGAAGTCCAGATTAAGTGCATGAAAAATGACGCGCTGCGGCTGTCGCGCGACACGTCGGCGGTAGTGAACGTCGCCACACAGTCATTTTACATGCACTTAATCTGTACATCCCACCGAAAAATCGTCATTACTACGCAACCACAGCTCGCATTGCCATAAGTTTGGTACCAAAATGATCGTCATGAAACGCGCATTTGAAATGTTAGACACCCCCCAAACACGTGGGTGGTCGTATGGTTATGATTCTGAAGTTTTTGGCGTAAACGCTAATAAAGAACTTCATTTTTGGCGAATTCTCTTCTAAGCGACCATGTCGCGTTTTCTGACTGGCCTTGCATATTCTTCAGATGGAGCAGAATTTTATCACGAACACGACGGTGTGTTAGTTTCTGTCTAGGGAGACTGGCTGCCTTGCAACAGCACATTTTGTGCTCCTATGACGGTCAAAAACACCAGTGTCACAAATTGTAGTAATTTCACTCTCACTCCGAAACAAGACTTCTCAGAGACTATGTTCCATTGCAAAAAACATTTGCTTTACCGAGCTCTACAATTCCACATATCGCGCTTCAAATAATCCTGCAACACCCTGTATATATATACAAAGTGTTCCTATTTGTGTGTCCAAAACGCTAGGGTATGGTCAAACTCGGTGAGAAAATCATTTTTGCCAATGGGTGGAAGCCGGGAAAACGTTTTGTTTAGGAGTGAGGATGAAATTTATAAAAGCAGTTATTCTGTCTTTTTTCTCCTACATAGTTGTGCAAAATCTACGTTTGCAGGAGAACCAGTCAGCGCACAAAGGAACCGATCATACCGGCGTGTTTGGCGGAAAATTCTGCACAATAAAGTATACATTACTAGCTTGCGTAGCAAAAAGCGAATAGCCAGATTAAGGAAAGTCATAAAAAGTCAAAATGTTACGTTAACGCTTTTTTGTGCAACATTGTAATTTTTTCCATTACGACCAAAAATGCACGTCCAAAAGACTACTCTCAGGCAATAGCAGATTTAATGCCCACTACATTCGTACCAAAGTGATGGTGCTGCGTTACGTAGTTGCCAAGTGACTAAGCTTTTTCGACAGCTTTTTTTTGCACAACTATGTAGGAGAAAAAAGACAGAATAACTGCTTTTATAAATTTCATCCTCACTCCTAAACAAAACGTTTTCCCGGCTTCCACCCATTGGCAAAAATGATTTTCTCACCAAGTTTGACCATCCCCTAGCGTTTTGGACACACAAATAGGAACACCCTGTATATATATATATATATATATATATAACAGTTAGCTGTTGCTTAAACTGCTTTCCACGTATGATGCCAGGCTTTCTAATTATATATATATATATATATATATATATATATATATATATATATATATATATATATATATATATATATATATATAATGGTCGTGCATTGTCCTCTTATTGAGTTATTCATAACGAACCTCCTTCGTGTTTATCCAGCATGAAACTAAATGTGGTGCCTCGCTTGATTACTGTGGTATTGCACCACAAAGTAAAGCAAATTTAATAATGGCTCTGTGACAATGTGCTTTTTTTCAAGATCAGACGGGTATTGGGGGACAAAGGCTCCCAAACTCGCTTTACTTCAATCTCATGGTTTTTCTATTTGGGTTATTTTGAACGCCAATGTGTGCTGCAAAACTACGTCGGCTCCGAAGATATAGAATCGGCCAATTAAGAACAAGTTGGAGTCTTCCAAAGTCTTGATTTAGCCGCAATATATTCTCAGTATAATTTTCGTTGAGACTTTATGCTGAGAATTGATAAGTAGTCAGCGGACATACTAAGACATTATATGTTATTGGCTTTAAAAATAGCCTGGTTACATACTGAATACGTTTCGCGTTGTCTGCCGCGCCGCGCTGCTTACACCCTCAGCGAGAGAAAATACACTAAACGCCTTGGAAATGAACAGTCAACTGCATCGCATTTACGGCAGCAAATACGAACAGTACCGGTAGATGTTTGCACTACAGTCTTTATGGATCTCTGCATTTACGACTACCATGTTATGGTACCTGTGTCCAATATATCTTGTAAAACTCCTGGCAAGATCGAGAGAGATAAAATAACATACGATAACTTAGGAAAGTGCAAGTGCAAAAACACTGAAATATAAGCCAAGTTGCTATCTCCGCTGCTTTCCTGCTGGAAGCTTTGGCAAAACCACTTTTCGTCGTTATTTTCATTAAACAATTCTAGTTAATTTGCTTTACTCTGACCACTGATCCGCAATTATACAAATAAGTAAGATAACAACAACAATAGAGCATCTGTAAAGCCAGTATATGCCAGCGATGCTTTACTTTCCATCTTGCCTCTTTCCATCTTGCTAGCTTTACCTGTTCGTAATTCTGCTGGCACTGCACACGCATAAAATCGCGTCGATAAATCGAAGAGGCTCCATGGTCATAGCCGGGCCTTCAATTTCTTGTTGATAAGAAAAGCTTATTCATGCAACAAGTGAGCATCCCAGCGCTATCTATTAGTACTTCTTGTTGGAACTCATAGACAATCTTGCCCAAACTTACGAGCTTCTCATGCCCATCTTACGAGCTAAACTGAAAAAAAAACTGCTCTTTCATATAAGTCATGCATTCTTATTAACTGAATTAATCGATTGTGTAGAAGGCTGCTTATTAAAGGTATATTATTTAACAGAAAGATAGGGTATTGTTTGACAAAGTCTTGCGTGGGCTTACCGGTTGAAGTGCCGTACGGGGGTGGGTGAGTGTCCTAAGATATTTATTTTTTATATTACATTATGTTTGTGGAACACATATTACAAACGATTAGCTAAGCCAATGTGTTTAGCGGGTGTGTACTGTGACTATCACGTGCCCGCCTCGTGTAGGATAGGCCGAAACCACGTTAGATGTGTATTTTCACGTTGTATGTCGAGAACCAGACGTTGTTTAAAAGAGGACGACGATCTGCTATCACCAATTGACTGATCTAACAAAGTGCCGACTTTGTGGATCAGCTGTCTGGTCCGAACACCAGGAGCACCCAAGGTCTCAAACGCAAGAGGCCAGAATTTGTGGGGATACCCAATTGATAAGTATTTTCTTAGCTTGAGTGTGCTACTTGCCGTTATTCTATTTGACTGACGTTCAGCGGGCGTCAATGTTTGCCCGCAGAGGCTCCGGAAAGGCATGTCGTACAGGCAGAGCATGTATTGTGCAGTGAAGATTGATGATCTGTAGATCGGAAGCCACTTTCCCTTGCCCGTCGCTTTTACTGGCCAGTGTCTTAGTGTACGTTCATCTATGGCGTCAAGACTCAAATTTCGTGATTTCATTTTCGTACTCGTGGTGCGTGCCGCTCTGACGGTGTAGCAGCAAAAGACAGGCTTGGATGCGAGCAGTCCAAAGACCTCGGTCCAATTCTCTGTGCTATCCGCTTGGCAAACAGATGTTTCTGCATTCATTTTCCGTGCTTTTGTTTGCTAAGCCACACTGCCTCGTTCGCATTCTACAGCACGGTGATCCGCTTAAACACCTAAAATTTTAAGAAAGAACTAGTTTTAATTGAAACAAAAGAGTAACGATATACGCATATTAAGTTACAATGGTAAAACTATGTGTGTGTATACTTTAAATAAATGCGTCAATACATTTTTAATGCGTCAACTGTACAGTCGTCCTAGAATAGCTAGAGACGCGATAGAGATACTAGCAAATAGTATTCAATGTTGAGATATCCAACTAATAAATCAACCGTCAATGCACTCAATAGACAGGCACTACACAATAAACATAAGACAAGCACATACAGCTAGTGTCGAAAACAATGTTATCTTAAGGGAACGAGTCATTGTGCCCGTCTCTCAACAAAATGTCCGTCTCTGCTTGACCGCGCTGCATTGTCACAATGTCCATCGTTGTTTTAATGTCCTCGTCATCCCTGGACTCCCATTTTACGGTTCCGATGTCATTCACGAGAAAAGCCTGTTTGTCCGCAGGAGAGCGAGCCTTGAGATGCTTTCTCCAACGATCACAACCGTGGGCCACCCTTCTTTTATATACGTGTATAAACGGACTCTAGGTAAGGTTGTTTTCATAAGCTAGTGACGTTGGTTGCGTTCAATTGCGCAAATTCTCACATATATAGAAATAAGTTAATTGATACATATATATATATATATATATATATATATATATATATATATATATATATATATAATAGACGCTCTAGTGAACATTAACATACGCAGGTAGAATATTATTGATTTTGCTACGTTTACAGTGCATATGACGTGGTCAAGACAGACGATGGCTCTCTCACTAAAAATTGTAGAAAAATATCTGCATATGCTCTTCTCTTGTTAAACGCCAGTTATTCATATTTGATTACGGGTAAAGCAGAAGGTAAATAATCAAAATAGGACATTTTGTAGTATTTTAGCTGTTAGTTTACTTTGATAACTTACAGCCAGTAGTAAGTTCTATACCTAAGTGTTAGTAGTCGTTGCTTAGTTTTTTTATTTCACTCGTCACTTGTATCTGACTCGTCAAGTAGGTACGGTATCCGTTACCAAGGCTTCGCTGTCGTACATTTTTTGGGCATTTGGGCCAATATGATCCTGAGTCGATATGACATTTTCGCGAATGGTTTTCACTCCAAATCAATCTATGCCTAAATTGTCCCCTTTCCATATAAGGGACTTCTTATAAGGTGGCCAGCCAGATAGAAGCAGAGTAGCTTTTGGTTCGACCGTTCATTCATAGGCTCATTCAAGATTACAGATGTGTCTGCCGTTGGCCAATCGTCGTTGACGTCCGACATTAGGAAATGGGAGGAGCTCGTGAGAATGATTGCCAATTTACTTAAATGGTCGAGAAACAAATTACGGTGATCACATATCCCGGAATGTAAAGGAAGGAAAATAATTTGTAAGAAACGAGTTATTTACGAGCATTCTAAATGGTATATATATATATATATAAGCAATGTCACAAACAATCAAGGCTTTGAGTAGTGTAATACTACGAGTATTTATATCCGCTCGTTTACGGTTAGCCTTAGCGTCGGGGGGGGAAGTTACCTGGGAGTACTCGGAACCACAGTAGTTCCCTGTTTAAACGTGTCTCGTAAGGAGAAAACTTGAAGGAGAGAACTAAATAGTATTAAAAAGAAAAGCTGCTTAAATTAAGTTGTTTCTCTTGGGGCGGTGTTAAATGCAATTTAGCATTTTTTTCTTATTAGTAGGGTAAGGTAAAAGTAGAGCGTGCTTCAACAAACTACTGGTGTCGCCAACTCCTAATGATGCTCAAGCCCAAGTAAAGTCTCGCTATTTCTCCGAGAGTTTTAACGGCTTTTAATCGATTAACTATGAAACTAAGAAGTGGCTACCTCGCTGATCTAAATTGTGCGTTCGTCGTATGCGACGCTATGTTGAAGAAACTCTCGTGAGGCCCCATCTCTGCAAACAAGGTCTGTTTAAAATGGGAGTACAAATTGCACATAAATAATGTATCCCTCTAACTCTATAAGTGGCCATAAATGTACCAATTAGAGCTAATTAGGGCAGCTTTAGCAAATAGTTGGACTCTTACCTGAATCCGATTTGTTTGTAAGGCAGGAGTCAACGCCGCTATTCACACGTGTACCCAGGCACGACTGAGGCAAAAACGATATACATATAAACATATCAAATTATCTGTGTGATTGGCAATGCAGCATATCCATCATTGTTAGTGCGGATTTCCTTGCTACAATGCTGGATCACACTGAGGAGCTGGATCACCGGCTTACTGTATACACACCTGTATGTATAACCATGTGACTGTGTAAATTCACTCTATTTTATAAATCTTTTTTTCTCGAAAACGTAAGCATATATATATATATATATATATATATATATATATATATATATATATATATATATATATATATATATAATACATCATATTTATTCACCACAGTTGTTGGTAGTAGGATTGGATTGACACACATGGCCTGCTACGAAATTATAACAATATCTCGTTCACACGCGCCTGTAATGGTCGGTTACTTTGGAAGGCACGTTTCCACTTCTCTGAGCGAAAAGCAGGTCCATCTGTGTAGTTACACATAACAAAATGTACGTTTCGGTCTTCCCTAAATGCTCTGTACATGTCGAGGGTATTTGTACTGATCGGTAATTTGTGTAGGACTAAGTTTTCTACCAGAGTACGTTCTCCGCATAATTCTAGTGCTAGGGTAGCTGACGCGTTCTTGGGTAATCCCAGCACACGCTTCACAAAGCACGCCTTTACGCGGTCTAAATTTTTGAGATCGCGTAATGTTAGGTGCGGCGCAATTACTGGGAGACAGTACTGGAGTATCGGGGTAATTTTCATATTAAATATTTTCATTGCTGTGTCAAGATCTACGTCTCGAATGTCCCCGAGTAGCATAATCGCCGCCGTGGCCTTTGCTCGCAGTTCCTCGATGTGTCTGCTAAAAGTCAGTCGCGGTGTCAGAGTTACGCCAAGATACGAGAAATGGTTAACCAGCTCAAGGCAAGTACTGTTGATCTTGACGCGATGGTCGGCAGCGGCGTATGAGCCGCCGCGGCTGAAGCGAAGAATCTTTGTCTTAGAGATATTAATTATGAGTCGGTTTTCCGCACACCATTTTGAGGTTTCATTTAAGTAGAATTGTACGTGTTCCCGGGATTTGGCTAAGATGACGAGGTCGTCCGCGTAGAAGGCATGCGGTGCTTTCATTGTGCGTAGAAGGTCTGCTAAGCCAGCAATGTACAGTATAAAGAGAAATGGGCTTGCAGAGTCGCCCTGCGCTACTCCAGTCTTTTGTGTAACAGGCTCGGTTATATAGTGATTTCCGTTTTTGATGGTTATAAAATTGTGGCTCAGCATATCTCGAATTAAATTGAACAGTTGTCCCTTAATATTAAACCTCTCTCGGAGGATTTCGAGGAGGCGGTCCCTAGGCACACTGTCGAATGCGGTTTGAAAGTATATATATATATACATAGATAAATAGGCTGTTCTAAATAACACAGTGGTATTTTTTTAGAACAGTATTCGGAGGAAAAAAGAAGTTATTTTATTAGCTTTCACACCTCAAAATCCCTACCAAATACCTAAATTTACCCTACGACCACTCACATCGCTCAAAACTAACACATCCAGGCAAGGCACATTTTATGACGATTATTTTGGCACCAATCTTATGGCAATGCTGTGGTTGCGGAGTAATTAAGATTTTTGGCGGGATGTCTACATTAAGTGCATGCATAAAAGGCTGTGTGGCGACGCTGCGGGTGTCGCGCGACACGCCGGCGCTAGTGAACGTCGCCACACAGTCATTTATGCATGCACTTAATCTGGATATCCCGCCGAAAAATCTTAATTACTCCGCAACCACAGCTCTTTGCCATAAGTTTGGTACCAAAACAATCGTCATGAAGTGTAGATTCATTTACCTGAATGTGTTAGTTTTAAGCGCTGTGAGTGGTCGTAGAGCAATGATTTTGAGATATTTGGTGTGAACGCTGATAAAATAACTCTTTTTTTTGCGATTTCTGTTCTAAACGACCATGTCGCATCTTCTTAGTATTTATATATATATATATATATATATATATATATATACATCAAAGAAATTTATTTTTCGTATATTACATTATGTTTGTGGGACACATATTACAAGAGATTAGCTAAGCCAGTGTGCCTAGCGGGTATGTATTGTGACTATCACGTGTCCGCCTCGTCTAGGCTAGGCCGAGACCACTTCAGAAGTGTGCCCCGAACGGAGGCCGCGTGTCCACGTTGTATGTCGAGATCCAGACGTTGTTTAAAAAGGGACGACGATCTGTTATCACCGGTTGACTGATCTAACAAAGTGCCGACTTTGCGGATCAGCTGTCTGGTCCGAACACCAGGACCACCCATGGTCTCAAACGCAAGTGGCCAGAATACGTGGGGATACCCAATTGATGAGTATTTTCTTAGCTTGCTGGTCTCCGCAAGGTGGGCTGCATAACCGGCTTCGGATGCGCCGCCACCGGCCATAGAAGGTGCTAAGGAGTCGGTAACGGTTGCAACCCAAACCAGCATTTTGCCTCGCTCGAATGGTGTAAGTGTCATCCCGTCTGGACGCCTGCCGTCCTCCACGCAGAGGCCCGGGGGTTCGAGGATGCACGGACGACCGCATGATCTGAGGGCTCTGCTAAAGGTCTCATTGATAGCGGCATGCCGAGGGCGTCGGCCTGCGCTGATGATTGATTGATTGATTGATTTATTCGCTTGATAAGTGTGTGTACACATATCACCCTTTTATATCAGGGGCGCATTGTGCTGCAGCTATGATACACGATAGGCCGTGATGTCCCAGTTTGTCGACGGGGTGACCACATTGACATCGATGGGGGCTAACCAAGTCTGTCCCCAGTCGTAGGCCTACTGCTATACGAATCGTCTCGTCGTCAAGAAGGGTGCCTATGGGTGCACTGGGAAGTGCGTGTAACCAGGCGCCTGAATCCTTGGCGGAAACGGCGTTAAGACGAGCTCTGGTCGTGTCGTCGGCAGCTTCATTAAAGAGCCGTCGCTGTACTTCAGCGTGCAAAGGGGCACTCCAGTCATGTTGAGATAGTATGTTGTCAGGCCTACCACCGCACCGGGCCTCAAGGTTCTCCTGAAGCCGGGCTGAGCGGCTTCTAAACTGGCCAACTCCTGCTGTATCTAAAAGGGGGGTTGCCCTGTTTTCTGCGCTTAGCATGGAGGAGACTATGGCAGGGCCGGCCAAGGTTTGTAAGTTCGGAACCCCGAGGCCTCCTTGAGAGACGGGCAGTAATGCCTGTTGCCGTGCGCTAGGTGGTAAAGATGTGTTGAGCAGAGCCTCGAGGGTAGACAGTGTCAACTCGTTGAGCGCTTGCAAGTCGTCGACCCGATTGGATAAGTCAGCTCCTCGAAGAAGGTGGATGAGTCTCAAGGAAGAGAAAGAAGACCTGAGTAAGAAGAGTCCCCGATGGGCTCCTAGAAGATGAAGGCGAGCGGCGGCATTTTCCAGCTTTAATCTCCAGCGCTCGATTGCTGCTGTAAGTCCTTCGGGACAAAGTGGTACACCGAGTAGCTCCAGATCGTCCTTGGCAGTCACCTTGCAGCCGGGCAGGAGGTCTCGAAGTAACTGTATATCTGGGGAAGTCTCACCGGTAGAGCCCAGGGTGCATACTTCACATTTGGCAGGGTTTAACTCCAGCCCAGATATTACACCAAAGTTAAGGACCTGTCGAATGTCCTCCGCTAATGTATGAACGTTTCCTCCTAGTAGGCCATCGTCAAGGTACCAGAGGTTCAGCGGGCTTTTGAAGGAATCTACCAGATCCTTAATACCCAGACAAAACAGAGCTGGTGCTAAGGGGTCTCCCTGCTGCAGTCCGGTGGCGGACGAAATAGCATGCTCAAGCAGGACCAGATGGGAAGGATGCCGATAAGCTAGCCCGACGTGGTGCAATAGATGAGGGGCGTGGGATGCAACGACCTTCATCAGATGATCGCGTCTCATACTGTTAAAAGCGTTTCTAAAATCGAGCTTCACAAGAACCCCTGAGCGTTCGCGAGAATCGAGAAAAGCACGAGTTGCATGAATGGCTACCTCGGTCCCGCCCGGCGTCGCAAATCCCAACTGATGTGCACCAGTTGCGCCAGAAATAACGGCCTTGTTGTGGTTACATCCGATTTTTGCGGCGAGCCTGCGTAGCGTAGACGAACAAGCAATCGGACGTACCGATCCGTCCTTTTTCTTCAGGGCAAATAGTCTTGCGCCGAATATCAACGGTTGAAGGCAAGAAGGGGGGTTGCCCCAAAGAAGAATGTCTACAGCCTTTGCCAATGCGGAGAGCAGGCTAGCGGCGACGTCGTTGAGGGACGGTGAAAGAAGGTCCATTAATAGCCGCGGTCTCATAAAGTCTAGCCCTGCGGCGGAGCTCTTAGAGAAGCTCTTGATAGCCACCTGAATATCTTCCTTTGATGTGACGTAGGGCATAGGGGTTCTGGTCAGTGTCGGCCACTCTAGGTCCTCGGGAGCTAATGGGTGTTGCTCTCGCAAAGCCTCTATACGGTCAATGCCGGGCGTTATCGTATCTGTGGTAACGATAAGTCTGGCGGCGCCAGAAACATCTCCTTCGGAGAGTTTAATAATGGACTGCCGCACCGTATCATTCCTGAATGGTTTAGGAGTCGAAACGCGGGCATGAGAGGTGGCAATCACGTCTGACAGACGCATACCTTGGGAGAAATCGCGGAGATTGTTGCGTATTATGACTGAGAGGGATGAAGCGTCGTTGCGGGCGCGGGGAAGACGAAGGACCATATATATATATATATATATATATATATATATATATATATATATATATATATATATATATATATTATATATATATATATACATATATATAGAAAGGTTCTATTTATTAAGAATACTGATGGAGCTACAATTGTCTCCTGAGAACGTGTGCACTGGGGATATTACTCTGTCTCGTATAGAGTGGGTTGGGACCATTTCAGCAGCGTGCCCCGGACGGACGCCGCGTTCCCGCGTTGGACGTCAAGGTCGAGGCGCTGTCTCAAGAAAGCCGCAGATCTCTTGTCTCCGGTTGCGAGGTTCAGCTGCTCGCCGACTCTGTGGAGAAGTTTGCGACTGAGGTTACCTGGGCCGCCCAAGGTCTCGAACGCTGGCGGTTGAAACTCATGTGGGGTAACCTATTGAGGCGTACTTTGCGAGCTTCCTCGTCTCCGCTAGATTACCGGCGTGGCCTGCCGAGGTCGCCCCGCCACCGACCATTGAAGGTGCTAATGAGTCGGTGACAGTGGCATTCCAGACAAGCATCTTGCCCCTACTGAAGGGTGTGAGAGTCATCCCACCCGGGAGCTTACCATCGTCGGCGGACAGGCCTTGGGGCTCTAGAATGCAGCGCTCGGCCGAAGGTGTCGTTAATGCCGGCATGTCTGGCCCGCCGTCCCGCACTCATAATGCACGACAAGCCGTGATGGGCTAATTTGTCAACGGGGTGGCCACATTTACACTGATGGGGGGGATACCAGGTCACAGCCGAGACGAAGACCTACCCCGATTCAGGTTGTTTCGTTGTCCAGGAGGGTGCCCAGTGGAGCACTTGGAAGGCTCCAGAGCCTTTGGCAGCGACCGCTCGGATGCGAGCCTTTGCGGGGTCGTCGATAGCGCCCGCAAGTAAGCCGCGGTACGCTTCGTCGTATAAGAATGTACTCCAGTCGTGTTGGCTCAGAGGGTTGTCCGGAGCGCCCCTGCAAGCTGTCTTTAGCTCCTCAAACGGGCGTCTTTTAAGTTCCTTGTACTGACAAATGCCGGCTTCGTCTAATAGTGCGATGGCATTGTTTTCGGATCGGAAAAGGGAGGAGGCGATCGCTGGTCCTGCAGAAACGAGCGGATCCGGGATTCCTAGACCCCTCTTTGAGATCGGTAGTTGGGACTGTTTTTGAGCGGAAGGCGCCAGCGATAGATTAAGAAGAGTTTCAAGGGCGTTTAGAGTTAACTTGTTCAATGGACGCAGATCGTCCAACCGTCCTGTTAGATCGGCTCCGCGAAGAAGGTGGGTGACCCTCGTAGCTAAGAACGAGGATCGAAGTAAAAAGAGCGCGCGGTGAGCGCCGAGTGGCGCAAGGTTATCGGCGACGTCCTTCAGCTTGTTCCGCCATTTTTCAAGTGCGTGTGCGAGCCCTTCCGGCTGAAGGGAGACTCCCAGAAGCTCCAAATCATCGTCGTGGGTAACCTTACATCCCGGTAGTAAAGCTTGAAGCGTGCGAAGGTCCGGGGCCGGTGTGGTATCGCCTGTAACATATATCTCACATTTCTTGGGATTCAGCTCCAAACCCGAAGTCTCATGGAAATCAATCACGCGCCGAACGTCGTCAGCAACCATGTCTACATTGCCCGCCAGCACACCGTCATCCAGATACCAAATTTTTAGTGGGCTTTTAAGAGAGTCGACTAGCTCTTTGATGCTCAGGCAAACAGAGGGGGGGCCAAAGGGTCACCCTGTGGCAGCCCCGTAGCCGAAGCTATAAGATCACCTGGTAGGGCCAGGTAAGAAGCGGTACGGTACGCTTGATTGACTTAGTTTCTGTACAGGAAGACTGGCTGTTTCGCAATTGCACATTTAGTGCTCCTATGTAGGGCAAACACACCAGTGTCACAAACTGTAGTAATTTAGTTCTCACTCCGAAACAAGACTTCTTAGAGACCATGTTTTATTGAAAAAAAGATTTGCTTTAACGAGCTCTACAATTCCTTATATCGCTCTCAAAAACTTTTGGAACCCAATGTATATACAGGCACACGTCCGTGTTCGTGATAAAATTCTGCTCCATCTGAAGTATATGCAAGGCCGGTCAGAGGACGCGACACGGTCGCTTAGAAGAGAATTTGCCAAAAATGAAGTTCTTTACTAACGTTCACGCCAAATACTTCAAAATCATAACCCTACAACCACTCACAGCGATAAAAACAGCCAATGGGCAGCGATCATTTTGGTACCAAATGTGTGTCAATGCGAGCTGTGGTTGCGGAGTAATTACGAGTTTTCGGAGGACATGTCAGATTGAGTGCATGCATAAATTACCTGCACAGATAAACCACTCGTTTGAGCTCTAGTAAGAAGACACACCATTATTTCTTTTCTTACAGTTCCGACTCGAACATGTCTCCGCGAACATTTCGGCTAAACCGGTCGAACTTACTTCTTTCATTCTAGTGCTCCACTCGTTCGAAGGCCATATCGATGTGATCGTGTAACGAAGCTATCCACAGTAACAGAACAACCACCTACTATATCTTGATACAGGACGGCGCCAGTAAGATAACACAACAGCCGACAGAACGCATTGACACCACCATAAACAACGCCGAGTTAGGCTGCTTAGCCACATGCTAACGACATTAAGCACGTTCACTACTGCCGACCTGTCGCGCCACAGCCACAACATTGACGCCATCATCAACAACACCGAAATAGGCCCGCTCAGTCTCATGTCACCTACATCGATGCATATTCGCCACCGCTTCTATATCGCGATCTAACCACACATCTATGTCATCATCGTCATCATCATCAGGTCTCCATAATCGTCCCACAGGGATTATAAAATTGGAAACAACCTGCGCTACCATGATGCTGTGCCTGAATCGAAAAATCAGCAAAGAATACCGGTGGAACATTCGAGTCTCTGGAGAGAATAAAAAGATTGAGAGAAGACTGGTCCAGTGCCATTTTCTTTGCGATTGTGCTACGTGCAAGACGTATCCCTGTGTATGTATTGTTTCTCCTCTGTTGAAATCATTATTGTTACTGTATCGTGATGGTTCTGGTACACAATTAAAGATAAGTTGACATCTCTCACATTTATGCTGAGGCGCGGTATAACGCATACTAGGCGCAACGGCCTATACCAGATGCTTACCCGGCTAGGAACTTACCAAAGTACTTCCCACGTTTGCGAATATACATCGTCACGTACGTGAAACTGGATCGTAACATGGGCCCGTCAGTACGACTCTGGAGGACCGCGGACAGCAAGAACCCAGCCATGGAAGAACGCATTCTTCAAGCAGTAGCCGATCGTCCTTCTGCAAGTACGAGGGAAGTGGCTCGAAACGTTGGTGTGAGTTACAGAACCGTCCACAGGGTACTGAGAGCCGAACGACTACAACCGTACAGATTGCAGCAAGTTCAAGCTTTGGGAAATCCAGACAAAAAACAACGGGTTGAGTACTGTTGCTGGTTTCTGGAGCAAGCGAAATATAATGCGGAGTTCCCTGCGCTTGTGCTTTTCACCGATGAAGCTCACTTTACACCAAGCGGTGTGTTTAATAGGCACAACACCCATTGTTGGGCAAGGGAGAAGAACCTGCATATGACTCGCCAGCGTGAACGCCAGAGTCGTTTCTCCGTGAATGTGTGGGCTGGCATGGTTAACAACTACCTCATAGGCCCACACATACTCCTAACAGGTTGGGTGGAGAAGCATACCTTACATTCCTGCGTGAAACATTACCAGGACTGTTGGAAGCGTTCCAGAAGGTGTTCGCGAGAGGATGTGGTTCCAGCACGACGGAGCGCCACCGCACTCCACCACTGCGGTGCGCGATTACCTCAACGAGACCTTCGAGGATCGGTGGATTGGCCGAGGCGGGCCGATCGCTTGGCCACCGCGATCGCCTGATTTAACAAGTCTCGATTTTTCCTGGGGTCACCTAAAGAATCTAGTCTACAGGACTCCTGTCGAATCATGTGAGGAGCTGGTCACCAGAATAAAC
>QVRM01003014.1:0-44710 GCA_003439945.1 Dermanyssus gallinae | reverse complement strand
CAAGCTGTGCCCGTTGTGGAGACGAAGATCATCGCAAAGCAGGTGCCCCC
Organism: Dermanyssus gallinae; assembly: GCA_003439945.1. Classification (NCBI taxonomy): domain Eukaryota; kingdom Metazoa; phylum Arthropoda; class Arachnida; order Mesostigmata; family Dermanyssidae; genus Dermanyssus; species Dermanyssus gallinae. Next base: position 44,660 of record QVRM01003014.1, on the reverse strand, counting down.
GGTTGTGACAATTTTTCGGCAGTAATTTCAGACAATTTAGCTGTAGTTGTAGTATAGTTTCCTGCGGCCGCGGAAACGCTGACGGTTATGGAGCCAACTAGGCATTTACGATGCCGTTGACAGAGACATGAACTGCTTGAGTTTCCGAGTTTGCCACCCGTCGGATTGTTGGCGCCTGTGCGTGCCAGGCGAGCCACTAGAGGCTATTCGCTCAAAACATCTGGAAAATCTACAACTTGGCATCTCATACGTGCAACTTGTTGCAACGTTTCGTTTGGTGTCTGGTTTTGTCTAGATAGTCTATGGGTAGCATAATCGACGCGGATAGCCTAAGTACGAATAGCATCACCTCGGCGGCTCAAGCGAGCATTTTGGAAGCCGGGTGGATACACCCTTCATGCAAATGTGCCTAAGGCGGCAGCCATGCTACTTTTTGCTAGAGATAACGCTAAACATTAGGTAAGTAAAGGCTCTGAGCTTGATAGCTGGGCGAATAGATAGATAGATAGATGGATGAATGGAGAGCACTTACCTTACCAAAATCCCCAAGCTGCACCAGCAGCCTTCATTGTTATAAATCCTGGACGCCGCAGCTGCACTTAATCAGACTTATAATCTACGTGTGTCTTGTACTACGGGATCTACGTACATTGTTATAAGCTCGAAATTACGGTAAAAATAATTAATACTATAACAACCTTAAGGTCGACAAGGTCAGGCATTTGCCAAGTAAGACAATTCTGACAACGCTACAAAAGCATAGCAACTGACCGAGGAGAATCAAGAAGAAGGTCCCACGGACAGCTTTGGCCCGGTGCCGCTTCAGGCGGCTGCGGGAATCGTCACATGCTAAGATGAGTCAACGGCCCGGGTCCGACAGGGATGTGCCGAACACCTTCTTCCGACAGGGGATAGATGTCAAGCGCCTCAGTGTCAACGCCGGGCGCGTTCGGCCCACCCACCACGGCCTAAGCGTTCATCGTGCATTGTGAACTTTCTACCCCTTCGACCCAAAAGCCACGGTTTTATTCAAATTTTATTTATCGTAGCATATATATATATATATATAATATATATATATCTATGTTCACAGTCATGCATTTCGCATGCAATTCACATCAAAATACGACGAATGTGCGTTCTACTGTCTAGAACCACGACTCTATTAATGTCCTAAGAACTTGGGGGGGAGTACTTTGATCTCTGAGGTTGACACTTATTACCTGCAAGATTACCCGTACCAACGACGGGCTTTCAGGGTCTGCCCTTGCAGATACATTAAAACCGGTGCGTAACGGAATTTGTGACGGTCGGCGAAAAAATCCCTTAATAAAAGAACATGACCCGCCAGAGAGATCCGCGGATTATGATCCAACAGAGTCAAAAGGTTTCTTGCAAAAAACAACATTTAATCCCGTACTTCGGCGTATCATTTGAGATGCACCACGGTCGTTTGACTTTCCCGCTGTTCAGATGTTAATCGAACACGCTACTTGGTTAAAGTAGAGACACCACATCGGTGAGACGGGGTGTAGCTCGCTAATCTCTAACATACTATCGATAAGTGTTCTTGTTTAGACAAATTCCAGGCATTTAAACAATAGTTTTAAAACAACGCAAATATGGAGGTATATAAGGCGGCCTTTTTAAAATTTGCCGATATAAATATAATATATATATATACGCAGATTTTAAAAGGGTCACCTTAGCGGGACACGGTGAGCCGCCAGCGATATGAATCTAAACACGGTGCCGCTATTCTTGTATATGGTGGATAGAAACATAATACTCTATATGGCTTTAGAAGCCTTCTATTAGAGTCACCGTTTACACGCATGCCGCATTGAGTTTAATTCCCACGTACAAAAAATGCAATAAATAACTGAATTAGAGCTCAAGAATTTCAGAACTGAATCTCTCGTTGTTGCTTCTCACTCGAGTCTATGAAGAAAATATTTGCCATGATTTTGTTCAATGGCACACAGGACGAACACTACCAATTGTACAGAAGCATTGCGTCAACATCCGTTGCCAAATGTTTTTGTCGTTGTACGGAAGATAGCGCGCCCGAGCTATCTATGTACATAGATATACTAATAGCATCTGTACATTCTCATACATATCCCGTTTATTATACTCAATTTGAGTGAAATAAACATACTTGTATATATATCCCGTTAATGGCTTTCTATAAGCGGCGTAGGCGGAACGGGTCTATGAAAGTCTGCGTTTCCTGGGTACAGTTGTATACATCCACTTCACGTTACGAATGTCTAATACATCGTCAAATGCAGTTTTGTGAGAGCACCATTCGTATATAACAAAACATGTTCAGTACGTGATGTGCCAACTTGTAAAAGACCAGCGGAGCGCTTGTTCGGCTGAGCATGTCACCGTTGTGGCCGACCGTGTGAAACAATGTTCGAAAACATTCGTTTCGGCGACATGCCGTCCTCATTGTTCAATTTGGTTAATTTGGAGGTAGGATTTACCCATATAGAATTAAGTCTACTGGGCTTTCGAAATTATGCAGCTTAAAACCGATTTTTTAAAGAAAATTGTTCGATAAAACCCATTCTATCTTAATGGAAGTATGAATAAACAAATCTTCTCGCATCTGGGCAACTAAACCCCTTCACCTAATCCACGAAGAGCCGTTACATGTCCCGGTTGTTACAGTCTGGTGCGTCCTCTGGTCTAACTAGTTGATGGACTTTTTACGGAATCCATGCGCATAAACTCTAGTTTCAATAAAATGGTTAATTTCAGGATATTCAAGACCTTCATGACCTTGCGATTTACGCCGTTAGATTTTTTCTGTGCGATTTTTTTGAGACGTAAAGTGCACGCTAATAGTCACACGACCACCATTGAACTAAAAACCAATTAAAGCATGCATGAAATTAAGTGTAGTTTAAATAAAAAAATGCGTATTTTATAAAATACGCATAGATAACTTAAATTGAGTTTACCCTACGCGGCTCGTTTATATTTAAAAAAAAGTCGCCACCTCACCGGTATTACACTTTTTAAGCACTCTTTTTATAATTTTGAACATCATTTTAGACAATATTGGTTTTATGTTACCGTAAATATCTCTGACTATATTTATATATATACATATATATTTATAAAATAATTGGTATGCATGCGTGTGCACAAATGACTTTGATAGGATAATTTATTAATTACATCAGTGATATTTATATATACAATATATGTATACATACAGCGTACAGCGTTGATTAATATTAGGCGCATTCTGCATTTCAGGGTGGCACACCAGATGGACGAGGGCCGTACTTCTACTAATAGTCATCTCAACGATACCAGTAAGTTATTTTCCTTTTCATTGTACGTATGCCGTAATTTCATTTGGCGTCCCACTGTCACAGTGTCTACACCGTGGGGCAATCTTATCCCTTTAGCTCGAGAAGCAATGTTCTGGACGTATTCAACCTTCTTAGCTAATGGATATGGCTTTGCGCACCTTAAGCCTCTTGGCAAGTGACCTAGCAGTGTAGACAATACATTTATATATGATAACTTCAATCCAAAGATGCGTATCTAAAAAACTTGAGCATGTAGCAGCTAAGACAAACACCGTTAACTGTATCTGAGACAAACAACGAAATCTTGTTATAAACGTCGAGTGGGAAAGAATAACGTTCGGGCTGTGTCTAGTACTCCTGCTGTCAAGAAACAGTGTCCAACGAGCGCAATTCCTACGGAAACCATTCTTGTATATTATAAGAACGTTTTAGGCTTTCTACAAATTGGGATCAAGTCGTAGCCATAAAACGATTAAAACGGCTCCCACCCGTTGTAGCTAATTCTGACCACCTGAATCGAGATTCATATTTGCCGTTACTGAACCATTCCTGTTCTCTATAATCCCGAGGACAGGGACACCCTTTGATGAATCGTTTATGCATGTTACGTGTGGTAAGCACCAGTCGCTTCCCTGCATACGAACAGTCCATTGGGAACCTTTCATTCTATTTTCTATGAGTGCTCGGTATCTGTTCAGTCACAAGCCAACTCTGCGACATATAAGACTTAAATGTCAAGACATATTAAATAAGGTTTCTTGTATTTCATATGACAGATCGCACTTACTGCTCGCCAGACCCTAACTATACACTACTATTATCTATCGCCTTCAAAGGTATTTACATACGCATATGTTTGCTTCCACGCAGGACACTAACGAAGAGTTGGTTTCCATACTTTACCGTTCACGGTATTTTTAGTACAGCAATCTAATCTAAATCACATCTGCGTTGTCGTCAACGTGCTGCACCATCAGACGTGCACGTTGTGTAGAACGGTAACGGCTTCAAGTTAACTAGTCTTGTCAGAAAGTTACGCGCGTCTATTTTTAAAAAGGACGCGCATTGTTAGCTCACTGGGAAGGGCATTCGGATTAAGGGAATTTTAGCATACAAAACGCTGCGTGCCGAACAAGTAATCAGACCCTTATGACAGAGCCTGAAGTAAAAGTACGCTACCTAATTAGCAGACCGCATTGAAAACTCATTCAAACGTGACAATTTTACTTCACTTTAGGCAGCATTTGTGGGCAATTCGGTAAGAGAATCCAACACAGAAAGTTAAAAGGACAATGACCTTAACCTGAAGCTGAAATATAACATCAATCGGTCATTTGACAACTGTACATTATAAGCACATCAAGCAATGTAGACCACGCAGAGGGTACATGTCATTTGCCTGCTAGAACCGGCTCTAATCATTTGAGTGTATTTCCTTGCAAGGAAGTACAAAGACTGTTTATTGACATCACCTAATGACACAAAGATAAACCTGAGAAAAGATGATGGCCAACGTACAAAAGTTCAATTCGTTCGGGTGTTGTTTTCAGTAGAAGTGGCGCGTCAACCTAATAGGATCAGTCGGAAAGTATGATGTCACGTCTATAAGTTGTTTGGTGTCCGGACCGACATTTTTTTCAAATAAATTCTGGTTTGATATAGAAAATGGTTCTTAAAAGTTCTTGTGTGTGAAAATAATTTAACTGAACCATTTACGTATTTGGGCGCGAACTTAGCATTCGACTACGTTTACATTTTTTTTGCCGGTCAACCCTTTGTAAATACTTCAGAGAAAGATGTTGAAAGCCCAGGTACTATGACAAAAGAGGGAAGCGCGAAAGAAAGCCTCCCAAAGTGCAGACACTGCAGTTGCACTGCACTCTTTTGTCGACACAGCTAAATTGCTAAAAGTGATCGCTTTATAGCACAAGACAATTCATTACTAATTTTGCTTTTAGCGTTGTACATTTTTCTATTTATTACACGCAGTTGCGTTTCTCGACAGAAGAGCACACCATAGATTTTCAAAGCGGACCCCCGGATTTGACTGGAATACGTCACCTATAGTTTACAATGATATCGCACACAAAACATTTAGAGCGGCGTCTTATATTTACAAAGTTATTGGCATCACTTTGATGTACTTAATCTGTTTGTCTTAATTATTGAGTTTTGCTTCCTAGACACTCTAACTTCAAGAAGGGAATAGCAAAAGCATAAGGTCGAATTAAGGCATTATATCATGATTATCACTTATTGTATCAGAAACCGTTTATGAGCCGCCGCGGCATTTAGCAGTGTACTATTTTGTTGCAGACAATAGCCTCTTAGCCACAACATTCTGCTAGCTGACTTTTCTAGAATGCTGCGTCATTTTTTTTGGTAATTGAAATGCTGTGTTTTTGAGACAGCTTCGCTATGTTTCGCACAGTTTTCAAGAGGTTCCCCCCAAAAACAGTTGCTAGTTGACCAAGACTCCAGAAATTTTGCTCCAGAAATGGTACGTGAGTGGTACGAAATCAAAAAGCAATCGTTTTACGCTGCTAATTCGAGCAGCCATTGGCGAATTTGCTACATAGTATCAAAACGCTTCGTTGTAGTGGTAGCCCCAATTATATTTTCAGGGCATTTTTCTGCTGCTGCGGCTGGTCGAGCCTCAACGTGAAATTGCCACCGTGTGATGATTGGCCCGGAGATCAATAGATACCACCATATGAGTAGCTGCCTACACCTCCCTAGCTGCCTACACCTCCCTAGCTGCCTACACCTCCCTGCGCCTTGCTGGGGGTGATGGTGGTGGTGGTGATGGCAGCGGCGGCGGCGGCGGCGGCTAGTTGTGTAATCGAATGTATAATTTTCGGCATTCCGTCGGCAGCTGGACTCGGGACTCGGTGGTGGTGGTGTCGTAATGTCGCATTTTGTCGTCGCAAGCGTCGTCGCTTTGAAGTGTCGTTTCTCTGTTGCTGTACGTCCGTTCGTCGTCGTCGTCGTCGTCGTCATCGTCATCATCATCATCTCGCGTCGTGGAGGTGGAAACTAAAGGACTTGCGGTCGTTTGTCGTTCAGACTCACTCACTGACACTGCTAGACAGATAGACAGAAAGACCGGCTGGACCGACCGACCGACAAACCGTGCTGTCGCAGAACAACCATGCTGTGGCGTCTGAAGAGACGCGAAATGACGCCGGCAGGGCGCCCGTTCGCGTCATCATCCCGTCGCCTCACTTGCTGCTGCTGCTGCTGCCGCTACTCGCAGCCTGTCAACCTGGATTGGCACGATTGATTCAAAGTCGTCGCCGGATGAAGTTGCCGAGGAGACAGCACGTCATGGGCACGGACACACGCCGCGCGCGTTTCATGTCGACGATGATGTTGATGATGATGATCCAATGATTTGCCATAGCTATGTATGACGTGTCCGTAAATCGGACAACGCTCATCGTTTCATATGTTCCGCTGAATGTCGGCGGACATCTTTTGGTGGTTTTTTCTTTCGTTTTTTTTTCGTTTTTTGTCTTTGTCTTTTTTCGTTTTCTTCTTCTCGTCTTCCAATTTTCTTCAAATTTTTCGACATTTTCTTTGTCGTCAGCCATTGTCGTCATGTCGTGTGAAGACGGTGACGCTGACGGTGTTGCTGCTGCTGCTGCTGCAGAAACAGCAGAAGTCTTGCTGCTGCTGCTGCTAATGGGGGTTGCCGCGGGGTGGTCGTGGGGTACTCGTAGTAGTAATACTCGTAGTGATGATAGTGCTTGTGGTGCCATTCTGGTTGTTGTTGGCGTTGACGTCGTCGTCGTCGCCGCCGCCACCACGGCGTTGTTGTTGTTGTTGATGGACCTCGACGAGAGTTCTGAGTCCCCCAAAAACAGATGCTCCTTGCGGACCTCCTTGTTAGCGTATGCAGGTCGCAGTAACGGACACGCTACCGTTTCCTCGCTCGTCTCGGCCGCTTGAAGCTTGTGGCAAGCAAGCATACTACTGTTGCGGTACCAAGCGAGCGAGCAAGCAACATGACACGCAAAATGACAGAGGTTCAGATGCGGTACGAACGCCTCGTTGATGAACCTCAGGCGGTGGTCTCGTTTGTGAACAACGATGACGACGACGACGATCACCACAACATTGACATCGAAAATGTCCATTTATAATTCATTCGTTGGCTGGCTGGCTGGCTTGCCTTTACTTTAAGCGCTCGAAGGACGAATCATGAGCAGTGGTGGACAGCTAGCAGACCTCATCATTTTGAATTAGTCACACTTTTACACCCGTGCAAGTTTCCTGCACAATGTAGCCAATGTTCAGAGCGCAGTGCCAAGTTGCGAACGTTACTAGAGATGCTATATCTATCTACTATATATATATATATATATATATATATATATATATATATATATATATATATTTATTTATTTATTTATTTATTTATTTATTCCTTGTAATTAATCACCAACGGTGGGAATATATATGTATATATATATATATATATGTTCAGAAACAAAATGCATAATGCACACTCGTTTGTGTCTGCTGGATAGTGTGGGACTCGTAAACCTACTAAAAACTTGGAGGTCCTCCCAATCCGCGTGACCCAAACAGTATCTGTCGTCGTATCTGGCTTTTAATATCTTCAGTCTGCTAGCGACGCTCCATGCATTGCCTTCTCTCTTCTGCCATTCTTGATTTTGCCCTCATAACTTCAACTACACAACTAGCCCTCGCGTCTCAGCTCTTTTTCGAGCTGAGTAGTCTCTAAAAGTAGATCTCTCTTTTGGTGTTGCTCTGTACGTCTAGTCGTGATCGGGCCGGTCGAGAGCCCTGCATACGAAAAGCGGGGTATGTACGCCATGGGCTTCGCCGGTTTCGCACAAGATACACGAGGCAACCTCAGTCCTCCCAATCATCACTAAAGGTCGGGCTGCTGCCATGACCAGTGAGCACTTGGGTTATATAGATATTTACGTAGTTTAGTTATAGGCGTAGTTTCTGCGCACTCGCTTTGGTACAATTTTATGAGGTCTGGGATGATTGACTTCGTTTGCGACTCTAGTGCTTCTCACTCCGCTTCAGTTCACTCCGCCTGCCAGCTCTTAAAAGCGCACCTTCCTTGCACCGTCTTTCTAAGAGCCTGATCTCGGTATAAGGAGATGTTTTCCTCCACCCGATTTGACCAGGGTATCACTCAGCAAATTTCCATCACAGTGTCGTGGACACAGGTGATATATATATATATATATATATATATATATATATAATAGGTAGATTCGTTGTTGATGTATTAGCAATACCCACTCAAGATCACAAGTAGATTTTCACGTGAATAATAATAATAATATTGGGGGTGGTAATGTACCATCCCTTTTATTGAGACATCTGTGCTCCAGGTTTTTTGCGGATCATTGCCGATTATAGTCCACTCCGGCATTTACCTTATCTAAATTAGAAACTACGAAAACCAATTTAAGAGTTGCAGGTTTAAGAGTCATTTAAAACTGCGTAAACATTGATCACATTTGACTGCCTCACAAACAAACGTGAAGGTGCTTAAGTCCCAACGCCGCGCACTTAAGTGAAAACGAAATGCTGCTCGTTGTTCGCCAGAGAACGATGGTGCATCTCTATTTAAAAAAAAGTTTTTTTATTTGCGTTCTGAGTTAACCAGCAGCCATAAATTATTTTAAAATTTTCTGTTTTGATCGAAACGAGTGGTCAAATGTCATTCCTGTTCGCGTCTTTGTCATTTATGCGCAAGACAATCGCGGTTTCGATGTATTTCGCCTTTAGATATAGAAAAACGGTTCCGAGTTTTTTTCTGTAGTGGCAGATTCGTCTGTCCCATCTCGTGGACGAGCCAACGGAGGCAACCAACCTTGCCTCGACTGTTGTTGACGAGTTGTTGTCGTTGTCATCCGATATGATAAAATCTGGCCTATGAAAATGTCGCAATCGCATCGCCAAACGCTACGGAGCGACAGCATCCTGTCAGGGAGATATCTTCTGAGAGTGCTGTGTATTTTCCGACTGGTAGAAGTTCACTGACAAGCATTACGTACTTTCTCATCCGCCACCACCACCCTCTACGCCGACATGCTCTACGCCGATTAACCCAAAACTACTTCCGTTATCTATCCGAACAAGGTGCTAACAAATGTACTTCGATTATATTTACGAGTCATTGATGTCAGCGAACATCCTCGCCAGCAGAAAATGAAACAGATTCAGCGAAATAACAAGTATTAGTTGTCTATCCTGCATTCTGTCAAGGACCTATACCAGATAACTATTTTTCAATTTGGGTGAACATTCGAACCACTTTTAAGCATAGCCTAACTGTTGGTTTATTAAAACAAAATCTAAGAGTATAACAGAAGGCATACACAAGACCTCAGCATCGTGTTTATTTTAAGAATATTATGAGTAAGAATATGTAGAGATAATAAACGTCGATTGCAGTCATGCATAAACGTAAACACACACACACACATATATGTATATATATATATATATATATACATATACATACATATACATATACATATACATATATATATATACGGGTTCTCGTTACACGGTGCAGGATTTATCACAAATTAAGAAAAATATATATCGAATTTATTTAGGAATTAATTATATACATGTGAATGTTTAAATCCACGGCACCGATGGCTCACTCCTCATCTATCACTCGTGTCCGAGTGGGAGTCTTGCCCGACCCCTGACGCGAAGACGCGGGTCCATCCAGTCTTTCATAGTTCCGAGCACCGAAATCGCGTTACCTCTTTGAATCTCTAGGGAAAGCCGTTAGCAGAAGAAAGTGCCCGCCCTCTTGTCCATCGTAGCCTGCTGTAAAGCGTCGCCAACCTGGGAAATTAGCGTGGTTGTGAGGGGTCCAGGGCCATCCAGCGTCTCGAATGCGAAGGGTGAAAAGTGGTACGCCCGGCCTAAGTTCGCATACTTTCTTATCTTTGATGTCTCGGCGCGGGAAGCGGCAGTTCCTGGGCGAGAAGCGCCGGGACCGACAAGGGAGAGGGTCAGAGAGTCGGTCACCGTCGCATCCCACACCAGGGAACGACCCTTGTAGAAAGGTATCAAAGTCAAGCCGTCGGGCCGCTTGCCATCGTCTCTAGAAAGACCAGGCGGTTCCAGGACGCAAGGGATTCCGGCCTTTCGCAACGACCTTGCAAGAATGTCATTCAGAGCGGTGTGACGTGGGCGCCGGCCCGCCGAGTGAGCGCAAGACGGGCCGTGTCTGGCACAAATATAATACAGTGCCGTGTCTGTTTATCACAAATATAATACAGCGCGGTAGAATTTTGAGGCAAGGTCTTGCATCCGGAAGGTCGCCTGTTCAAATATAAACTATCAACGGAACCAATCCATGATTTTTTTTTGCTTCCATGGCCTCTATCTCAGTTGTCAAGGTTACGATTGTAAGTCAGCTGTTACCCGAAGAAGATTATAGTAACACGAGAGTGGCTTAACTGGAAATATATACATAAACGGACTTTCATATGCATATCTGCGCACACACATATATATAGATAGATATATATATACATATATATATCTATGTTGACCGCAAAGCGACTAAATATGAGAACAATGCTATTGTTGATAAAGTGAGCTGAGAACACTTTGTACCACGCTAACGAGTAGACTGTGTACTTGTTCAAGTTAATTTAAACGTGTGGTTTTCCTAGCTAGATAATAAACCTACGTACGATTATTAGATTACGGACGTCACCACCGACGCCTTCAGAACATTGTTATCATCTCGACTCCCCAACAGTAGTAGTAGTAGTATTCAACAAACTTTAACACAGAGCACGCACTTTTAATCAGCCCTGGCAGCAAGTGAATTAATTATGTTACACTTTTTCGCCATGCCTATTTATCCTACTGGAATTAGCGTAATTATTCTTCGAAAGTAGGCTTTTATGGTATGTGACGCGCGAACACAGGGAGCGGACGGGGGGTGAGTGCGGGGGTCGGGGGCACACAATAGGAACGTATGGAAACACCTGTTGAACGATCACTGACTGAGCGATCTCGTTGTCATCATCTGCATCTATCTGGCTCTGGGGATTCTCTCGGGCTGGGGACTCTGTGGGTTGGCACATGTGTAGGGGGGGCGGGGGGGGGGGGGGTAGTCGATTCGAATAAGCCAGCTACCCAACACCTTGGAAGCAGCTAGAACAGCTGGCATAAGCGTGAGCGTTTCTGAGAGTGAGTGATTGTCTGTACCTCTGTGTATTGATGTGTGTGTGCGTGCGCGTGAGTACGCGTCAGTACAAACGCGTCCGATTGCACTTGTGTCGATTTGTCAGATTAGCAGGCTAATTGTGCTGTGGCCGGGGCTGCCGTTGGCTCGCCGTATTGCGGCGGCAGCGGCAGCGACATGAGAAACACGCACTGCCACACACGCAGGGAGACGACGGGACATGATTGCCGTTGTTACGGCTACTTCTGCTGGATGTACAGCTGCTGCTGTTGTTGCTGTTAGTGTTGTTGTTGTCGCTGTTGCTGTTGTTGTTGTTGTTGTTGTTGTTGCTGCTGTCGCTGTTGCTGTTGCTGCTATTGTTGTTGCTTCTGCTGCTGCTCTGTTGTTCCTGCTGCCACAGTCGCTGGAACCTTGCCGACTTGGGGGCCTCGTTCCACATTCCGAGACAATGGACCGGCCGGGCGTCTTAAACAGTGCCGACCATCTCGTCATCAGCATTAGAACGGCAGCAGCAGCAACAACAACAACAACAACAACAACATCACCACTTGTGCTACCAGCAACTGCCTGTAGCAGCAGCAGCAGCAACAACAACAACAACGATAGCAGGAACAACAACAACAACAACAACAATATCATCAGCAAAGCAAGACGAGTAGTCAGTCATCTTGCCTTGCCCTACGACTACTGCTACTACTACTACTACAACTACATCGACTGCTGTTGCTGAAGCTCTATACCTGAAGCTGATAGTGACCATGATGTCTGTAGTCTGTAGTCATGATGCTGTTGATGTCAGTTGGTCATTTCTTTTTCTTTGTTGTCAGACGGACGCATCACCACACAGAGCAACGTAACGACAACGATGAACGACGACGAACGACAACGGCGATGCTCATGAAGCAACTACAGCAACAACAGCAGCAACAGTGCGAACAAACGAAAAACAACACAAGCGGTGAAGACTCGACGGCGAGCTCCGATGCCAAACGATGATCCTCACTTCAGCATAGCCTACTTTAGTAGCAACCACACCAGTATAGTTAGCCCCGGCGTAGTTTGACGCAGACGAAACTGAACAAACATCGCGAACAGATCAGTTTGTCTCAGTGCAAGATTGATAATACCTTTCTTCTTCTTCTTCTTTTGTTTGTTTTTCGTCGTCGTCGTCGTCAAAGGAACGGTGTAGCCTCCTGTCTGTGGCAAGTGTGTCGTTTTCAGTGCGCACTACTAATTAATTCGCTGCCGTCAGCATTTGAAACACGAACATTTCTGCCCCCGCAAATCAGTTATGCATCAAATCCGTTGTGCACACTCTCTACACACGTATGCACATGGTATGCAGACTCAGCCCAGCGCAACTCAGCTGGGCTGCTCATGACTTGCCGTAATAATAAGCAGACGGGTGGCGCGTCTTCAATTTTCGTTGGTGTGAATAGGGGCAAGCAAAACGCGCACCATCGAACAAATTGCAAGCAACGTGTATATCTAAACCGTGTTCTAATCAATTCGCCAACCGCTTGCTGCGTCTCAATCAATTAATACGTTCTGTCGAATGCCGCCTTGCCACTACTCCGGCCACTACTGATCGGGTGCGGCGTTGTTTTGTGGAAAATTCGAGAAGCGGCGCCACCTAAATGTTAATTGCATACGCTTAGATAAGCGATTTCTCGTAATCATTCAGCTGCAGATTTGAAAAACGTTACACAAAATCCTCAACAAATTACTATTCGGCGTGTCTTTTATTAGGATATTATCTATCTAATTTTATTGTATCAAAACATATACAGTATCATATAGGCTGATATGCATTGAATTGAATTGAATTGACACACACACACACACACACAAAGAGCATAAACAAGTCAAATAGCAGATCAGATCGGGTCGGACGGAACTCATCATTCCTAGCATAATGCTCGATCGTCATTCAGCAAATCGCCTGGTAAAAGACACAATGACCTACAGACAGGCCATATATCAGACTGGACCCTGAGTGACACAAAAGGCCATCATGGCGTTCTTGGATGCCCAAATTCGTCCCATCCACCCGAATTCGTTCAAATTCGTTGAAGCGTGCTAGCCTGGCAGCGGTGTGATTCACGGCCAAGTCGATCCTCGACAATATCGGCCCGCAGGCAGGGGGTTCTACAGAAGGTTCTTCACAGCCCCCCCCCCCCCCCCTTCCCCGCCTCCCTAAGCGATCATCGCGCGATCGTCTAGTCGTGAAACACGAGCAGGCCAAACCCATTGATTTTATTCGAAACAGTCGGCCTTAAGGCCCTACGCGTCGAGGCCGTGGCAGCGCGCGCCCAACTACGCGTCAAGCGAAGTCGCCCGTCAGCGCCAGTTCGTGCCTATATAAATAATAATAATAATAATAAAAGTTCGTGTCTATTATATGTGTTCTCTGCGTACACGGCACGGTCCGGTAGCAGAACGACGGTTGACGGTCACAGCCACAGCAGCAGAAGACGTACAGATAAACGGCTAGGAACATAGTTGCTGACCAAAACACTGTACGCATGCGCCGTGGCCACCTGATGACGAAAAGACAACATTTCCGCTCCATCCATGTTTTTGGTTGTTGCTGCTGCTGCTGTTGCTGTTGTTGTTGTGGTGGTGGTGGTGGCAGCATTGCTATGGGCAACTCAGCAGGCGAGGAGTAACATTGATGCAAGGTCGTTTCAGAACAAGTACAGCAACAACAATAACAACAACCATCAAGCACGACACTCATCCATAGGTGGTCCGTTCTCCTCCGCTGTACAAAGCTACCTGTACAAAGTGAAAGCGGTTAGTCACACCTCTATATATACATGTATATATATATATACATATATATATATATATATATATATGGATGTGGACCGACATAACCTGTCGGATAATTGATCTAGCTGTGTTGTCCGTTACAGTTGTAGACGTTGTTTTTATATGACTTTTGCGTGCCCGTCGCCTGACATGGCCGAGACTCAAGACTGCCCTATTTTACGACTACGATCCTACCCCCCGCCACCGCATTGCCTCGATGCATGAAAGTTGAGATTTTCCGCCAAATAAACTAGCCAGACAGTCTCTTATCTTCCGTGGCGTTATGCGGCTTAGCGTAGATGCACGATTAAGCGTTGCTTCTGTCATGGCACCTCCAGGCCCTAACGTTTCCACCAGCGAACGGTGCAAAATTGTCGGCGGCGTGCCCAGGATTTGAGTTCCTAGGACATTTGAAACATGCATCGCCGCACGGCCATCGTAATGAATGCATGACAATAAATAATATGCCGTAGCGTCCGCAGGTGCCCCGCATCCACGGTGGTCAGGCTCTCTGTGGTGGGCTATACTGCTCTCAGGTGAGGTGGGCTTTTCAATGTCAATTATGAGCCGAGCGCTTCAAACCGTAAAGCTGCTTCGCCCTCAGGGGAGTCACCCACTCACGCTGAGAACACGTGCTTTCCGATGCTGGGGCTATCGCGGATTAGAGATACTCGTTTTCCTTCTGAGGTCGCTTTTAAACACTTCCTGATCGGTCTCCCTATCTAGAAGATAACTTATGCAGCTCTTCGCCTGCGACATCAATGTCACTAGCGAGGAGTAACTTGGGGTGATAACAATCAGACGGGCTCAATCCCTCATTTGATACCGGTAGCAGAGCCTCTGTCTTAGCTGAAGTTCCACTCTAAGCAACTGCTCTGCACGGTCGTTGAATAAACAGATTGTCCTAAATATTTGCAAGAGAGAACCCTCGTCGAAAGGAGCCAGATTCCCGACTCCGACGGTCGTTGCTGTTCACCTTGAGAATTGAACTGCACCACTCTTTTATATACATATATATATATATATATGTAATTTTTTTTTAAATTTAATTTCTAAGTGTGGATCTGTTGTAGACGCATAGGTAGGTCCTGTATAGTGGCAACGTGGTCTCTGGAGCAAGTGCACTCATGTCGTGGTTGTCATCTACCGCCAAGTCGTCGGTTTAATCCCTGTTGTAGATCGAAATTTTCTTGAGCGATGATGTTTATTGAGAGAGAGTTGATAAAACCATTACTCTGGTGAGAATCAGCGATCCGGCTGCTGCCACAAGAACTGTTGGCGACGAACCCTCGATAGATTTCGACATGTCCGGCCGTGATGACTATTCTTATTGAGGATAAACCTCACGGCAATTCCAAACCAAGTAGGGGACGGAGGATAGTCTCAAATATGAGAAACAACCTCCTTAAAAATGTTCTCGTAATTCTAGCTCGTAGGTTTTGTCAGACATTGTGTCAAAATAGACAGACCGATGGACCGATAAAGGTAACTAACTGTAAAAGATTTTATCACTCAAAAGGATTTATCCTCGCCCGCCCCATTTGTTTTTTTCCTTCTCGTAAAAGATACGCTGACGTCCAGTTGGCACTGGATGGAATGACCAATAAAATCAAACGGCCTACCCGTTATCTGGGTGTGGCCATCGACAAGGCGCTCACCAGCAATGAGGTGCTGATGCTGATGCTGCTGCTGCTATTTCTTTTCCTTCTGCTCCACTTTGTCATCATCATCATCATCGTCATCAGCGACATCATGATTGCCATCATCACCTGAAGTGAGATAGCCCGTGAATCCTTCGGAAAGGGGGCGGCATTCTAGATCTACATAGAGGTCCACACGAAGCCTATTAAACGCCGATTTCAATGCAGCATTCATTGTCTGCCAGCTCGTCAAGAGCAAGCAAGAGCTTCAGTGTCAGACCGTTGGTTAGCTGGAGCCAGCGTTGTCGTTGTTGACATCATCGTCATCATCATCGTCATCATCATCATCATCATCATCTTCGTCTGGTTCAGTCAACCCACCAACCAACCATACTGTTCCTCCCTCATGATTACCATCATCATCAGCAGCAGCATTATAATCATCAATCACAATTCTCAACATGTTCATCATGATCATTCGACGGCGAAGTCGACGTTCCGAAAGGGGAAAACTGCTGACTTTATTTGCATCGACAATGCGGTGGGTGGGTAACCTTCTCAGATTGATGTTGTTCTCGTCGTCGTCGTCGCTGTTGTTGTTGTGGTTGTTGTTGTTGTTGTTGATTGGTTGTTGTTGCTGCTGCTGCCGTTGTTGTTGTTGTTGTTGTGGCTGTTGCTGTTTTGGCTGCTATTGTCGCCATCATTGAGGCTGATTGTATTGCTGTTTGTTACTGGAAATTCTGTATAATACGTTAGGTATATGTTACACACATCAACTAGCTAAGCCAATGCGCATTGTGACTGTCACGTGTTCGTTTCGATGAGGCCAGTCCGTTTCGAACGGACACTGGAAATTCTTCATATTGTATTTGCACAAAGTGTTAATTAGTCTCGGCTCGACCGCCGACACAGCAGCTCCTGTAATTTTTGTTGCTGTCTTGTTCGGCTGGTGTCGCGCGGGGGCGTTTCAAGAGAGCCAACAGATTCTATTCGTCATCGAGTCTATTATCTATGATATACATATATGTGAGTGTCGGTTCAGTTTGCAGCGATACTTTGCGGCATGGTCGATCGTACTTGAGGTAGTCGTAGTCTGAAGGCATTATCATCATCATCCTCATTGTCACTTTGATGATGATGATGATGATGATAGCGATGTTGCTTGTTGTAGTTAGAGTAATTAGTAGTAACTAAGGCTCGGGAATAATGGTTATTAGAATACGGTTAAATTGACAACAGTTAGTTATCCTCTCTGTCTAGTTTTGTATCTGTTTGTCAGTGTGTCTATCTAATATATCTGTTAGTGAGCCCGCTTGGTAGGTGGGCAAGCGCATTCGGTACGGATCATTGGTTCGTCCATCCATCCGTTCATCCGACCAGTGATGATCAAAAGTTACTATATTGATACTTGTGGTAGAAATGATCGTTCGAAATATGGCGCAGTCAGTTACGATGATGGTGCGATGATGAAGATGGTGATCATTGTCGCCAGCGTCGTCGTGGCCGTCGTTAAGGCGTCTGCCTGTCTATGTAGTCAGAGCAGGTGTTGCCTTGTTGCCTGCTGCCAGCCAGAGCGCTGTGCTAACTAGTAGATGTTGTAGCAGCCGTAAAGCCGGCGGTGGTGGCAGCCGATAGTTAAGTATCTATCTGGCTGTCTGTCTGGCTGTCCGTCCGTCCGTCCGTCTCTCTGTTAGTACCTGGTTTGCTAGAGCCGCTAAATGTGTACGACGTCAATGACGTGTCTAGCAGGCGTTGTTAACGACGACGACGACGGCAACAACAACTAGAATAACAACGACGACATTAACAAAACAAGAAAACAACAACAACAAAACAACAACAATAAAACAACAATAACAACAACAACAAAACAACAATGACAACAACAATAATAAAAACAAAAACAATAATGGCAGCAGCAGCAACATCGACTGCCAGCAGTGACCACACTGAAAACACATAAAGAGGAAAAACGCGAGAGGGTGCGCCAGAGGGAGAGAGATTGCGACTCAATGAAATGAAATGCACGCACGCGCGCCGTAGTGAGAGAGAGAGAGAGAGAAAGAGAAATTATAACGAATTAAAAGGCGAAAGGCAAGGGCTGGCTGGCAAGGCCGTCTGCAAGAGAGGAGCGGAGCGAAGGTCGTTTGGTTAGCAGCTTTGTTTGCTGCTCCTGCCGCTGTTGTTGTTGCTGTTGTTGTTGTTGTTGTTGTTGCCTGTCAATTGTTGTTCGTAGCTCGTGTGGAACTGCCGGCTATCTCAAATAGATGATGCTGGTGTTGGTGGCTGGTGGTAGTGGTGGGGGTGACGGTGGGTACTTATAATGATATCATGATGATGATGACGATGATGATAGTAATGCTGATGATACCGATGATGACGCTAATGATGATGATGATGAGCATGATGATAACGCAATTGAGCCACGACGGCGCTGCAGTCGTCGTCGTAGCCGCCGCAGCAGCCGTCGGGACTGTTGAGGCGGGCGGCGACGTCATCGTCTGAGAGCGATCATGCTCCTCTTCTTCTTCTGTTGTTCTTGTTACTGTTGGTGCTGTTTTTGTTACTGTTGTTGCTGTTGTTGCTGTTGTTGTTACTGTTGTTGTTGCTGTTGTTGTTACTGTTGTTGTTGTGGCTGTTGTTGTTGCTGCTGCTGCCATTGTCCTCCCTCCTCGTTCACCACTACCACCAATTTAGCCACAGGAGCTAGGCGAGAGATCGACAAACAAAGATAAATAAACAGACAGGCCGAGAGAGAGAGAGAGAGCGCGCGTAGATACATGATTCTAATTTTTGGATGTTATTTTTTTACGCACTAACAACCACACTTTAGACGTAGCTCGTAATGGGCTAAGTTGCCTGTGGCACGATAAATGCATCTATCGTCATCGCGTTCTCGTACTGGATTTCTATAGACTTTCTCCAGCAGAGGTATGCAGCAGCAGGGCAATGACAACCTCGTCCAACAAATACAACTAGCAAGGCCGGGAACCCTCGAACTTGCGATTGTTTTGCTAACCATGGTTGTCGTGGCAACGCCCCGTTTCGAACAGTGGTGCGTTAGACACCTAAGCCACCTAATTATTATATAATGCGTGAAGATCTGATTCTGAAGCGCGAATCAACGCGTGTGTGACGTCCACCGTAGTCGAGCCAGTCCAACCAATACGAGCATTGCTACGCTGCCATGCGCCAATTAACCGTACCGTTTGGCGGGATAACTTTGTATCTTGGTCATTACTAAACAGTCTTATTAAATACGCCGTTATTCGAGCTTCCTGAGAGATCTGACAGAAAATGCCCCTCGGCAGACATTTGCGACTGATGACGACCGGATTCGGGTGCTGTAACAGCGGCTCCGGTTAGTGATACTGCTGATTTTACACAAAGTTTACAACTTGTCCTTCGAGATGCCCGTGAGGTTCAGTCTATCTAGTGCTGCTGCTGCTGCTGATCGCCATCGTCACTATAGTCGTTGTGATCTCACAGTCATTTTTTGGTGAAGTTCAATGCTATATTACTTTTTTTTACCGAGTAACGAACAACGTTATTAGGATATTCTATCATATATATATATATATATATATATATATATATATATAAATAGGCAGCCGGTCTTATTCGCTCAAAAACCACTCTCCATTGTTAGTCACAATTTTTCTCCATCTCTAGATCACTAAACCGATTGCCATAACGAACAGTTCTGGTTTGTGCGTTCCATGTGTGCTTAACTGCGTCAGGTGAAGTCAGTTTCTTTCCTTGTAGATAGTTCTGCTGTAATCTGAATAGCTGGTGTTTCAACGGTGCGATGTCCGATGTATACGCTAGATGCGACAAAATTTCCCAATTGACGTCTGCTGTCTGGCGGAAGCTGGATAAACCAACATGCGGCTTTGCGTTGCCTTGGCGGATGATGGCGCCTTTCCGATGCACGAGACTGTGTCCCTTCCTTTGGAGGGCAGCAAAAAACTCGGTCGAGCTGATCACAGTCCACATCCGTGTCTATCGTTTGGCCACTAGGAAGAAACTCGTGGATTTTTCGTCGATTTCGCCGATTACAACTCGATCCATGAACAGACGCTCATTGTGTCGGGCAAGCCATACATGTATTCGCTCAAGTAATACGATATGCATTGGTTCAACTTTGACACAAAAGCATGAGCACGAAGGCAAGTGACATTGGTTGTGGGAAACATCCCGAAGTCTATGGCTAATTCACGGCTATTCGCTCGAGGATTCTGTTTCACATCTTTGCGCAAGCGGTCCTTATCGAGCGTTATGGACCTTCCAGAACAGAGTTTATTCAGAAGGTTTAAGTTGTTGGAACGGAACTCGGCAGACCAATTGTAGCCCGAAGTCTTTAAAATACTGTTCTTGTCGAGTATGTTTCAAATACGTCAGGACAGCTTCCGCTAGCAGTAACGCCTTGTTTGAACTTATACAAAATTGCCGCATTTAACTGAAAATGATCACTATCCACTTCGACAAAATTCATGTAGAACAAACAACGAATGAGATTACTTTACGAATGTCTCGAAGATTGTACTGCCCTTTGTGGTCATATATAAACCTTTTTTGTAAACATAGCGGAATTCTCAGAGGCGTGGCGGGCATTCAAACACACATCTAAAAAACAGTAACATTCTGTCCAATACACACTCACACATATATATATATATATATATATATATATATATATATATATTGAAATGAAACAAGGGGCACGTCGATCGACAATGGCAACAGCCGCAACTTTTGTTTTTAATTATTTTCTTCGACTTCTGCTCATAAAGTATCTACACGCAGAAATTGTTCGGCCAGATCCGTGCACGGCGTATTGTTATTCGTGTGGTGAGTAAAGAAAAAGTATGGTACTAACACAACTGGACGCTACCGCACCCAGTTGCATCGATCGTAGTAGTAGTTGTAGAGATAGTAATACTCGCAGTAGCAGTAGTAGTAGTAGTAGTAGTGGAATAATAGCCCGCAACGTAGCGACGTGTCTGGCGGTTGCCACAACCGGTAACCGATACATAGGTACACAAGCACGCAGAAATAAACACACACACAACAGAGACAAAGAGAAACATACGCCTACTTCTGTACGTGTTGTAAAAAGTATGTTTATATGCTATGTCATTCTTCTACATTCTCTTCAGCAACGTCAACAACTATAGTAACAGTTGCTGGTGACGTGCATATATACGTGCATATATATATATATATATATATATATCCTGAATTTACGAATATCTGTATGAGAGGTGTGAAGGGCAGACAGACTTTCAAAGTATCATGAAAGTATCACTGGCTATTGGTATTGCTGTGATCCGGCGCACAAATCGGCCCAAAAAGACGACAAAGGATCGAAGTCTGAGTCTTCGCAGCGACTCGAGTAGCTCTCTGGATGAGCACGAACACGTGAAAACGACGTACGTAACACCTCAACGTTCGCAACCGGGAACCGTGGGAAAAGCGGTCGTTCGGAAAGAACTCGGACAGAAAAAATGGCTGCGTGAGTATTGCCGGCACTCGAGTTCGAGCGAGTGCTGCTATGTGCACGGAAAAGAGCACAAAAGACGCGGACCGAGCGATTATCCCCTGTGCATATGTGTGCTAGTGCAAGCCGGAAGAATACAGTTTCCCGATAGTACATCTAACTGCCGAGTTTCTTGCTGCAAACTGCCGCGGCGAAATAGACTCATCATCGGCTTCCTTCTGCCAATCTGCTTATGGCAGATAGACAAGCACGCGCGACGCCGAAACGCGAATTGCGACATTGCACTCTCGCATAGAGAATAGCGTATCAGTATCACACCGTGGTATTGGCGGCCGGTCGTCGTCATAGTTGTAGGTTGTAGTCTCACTTCACTCACACGGAAGTCTTGGCAATTTGACTTGTGTGTCGTAGCTGATTGGTGTCCTGTGTTCTGGCTCGGGTCCTTGAAGTTGCTCCCACGCGATGCGATCTGTCAACTATAAATTGAAGGCCGCTTACTGCAGGTGCCTGGAAGCCTTTTGGCGCGAACGGCTACTACCGGACGCTAAGAAACGGCCTTATGCGCCACTTAACGTAGCAAACGCATGTAAGGTCGGAGTTGAAACGCAGTCAACCTAAAGGAGTCCTTCAAGCAAACAGTGTCCGACAGTGCACTGCTATTCACAAAAATATAATAATAATAATAATAATAATAATAATAATAATAATAATAATAATAATAATAATAATAATAATAATAATAATATTCGTCATCATACTAAAAATACCTGCCCAGGTACTTGAGGTTTCCGCTGATTGATGCTTTGCTAGCTAACATGCTTGGCTTTAATGCGTAGAGTTTTGAAAACAGCATAAATGGTCAAAACGGTGCAACCTGTTTCGGGTACGGCGATATGCTGAGCATTTAATCACAATAGGGCTGTGCAGTGATAATGTGGTATTTGTACGGACGTCATCGTAAGGTTAGATTAGAAAGTAGTTTTGTGTTGTTCGGGTCTGAGCCAATCAGATTAGGATCGTCCTAGCAGTCGTTGCAAGCTCGATCGGGAAGAGTTACGCCTAAGATGGTGTCAGCGAGCGTATGTATAGTCATGCGAATCACTGGTCCCGTTAAGACAAAGAAACCAGAATATTTTACGTCGTTCATATGTTTGTCTAAATCTTTTGTCATATATATATATATATATATATATATATATATATATATATATATTCGTATCCAGTTTCTTGTAGATGCAGTTATATGTGGAAGCTATTGCTAATAACTGGTTCCGTTAGTACAAGACAATCGGAACGTCTATTGTTGTTCATATGTTTGTCTAAATCCTTTGTCATATGTATATTTATATATATATATAGAAATATATATATATATATATATATATATATATATACCCAGTTTCTTGTAGATGCAGTATTATGTAGAAGCTACTGTTATTATAACAACAATGCCGATCATTGCGCTTCTGGACGCGTGAATGGATTAAATTGCCCCCTTTTGGCCCTGGCATCAGTATTTTAACCCGATTGAGCCGTCCCAATCATCGCATACATTTTGTCGTTGTCGATTTGTGTTCACTCGTTCTGCATTTCTGTACTTTCGATACGTCGCGGGTGGTGCGTGGCTGCCTTCATACTTACTTAGCTTAGCACATCTGAACAGCGTGGTGGGACTTTGGTCGGTATTTAGGCTTCGTTTTCATCTCACCTTGTCGCTCGAACTACCTGCAGCAACAGCAGAAAAAGGAAAGTGTCTAGTCGCCGGTGGGTTTCGTCTACGCGAAGGTTCGGGGCAGCTCGCTACTGCAGACAGACAGACATTCAGAAAGGCGTGGCGACGGAAGGCGGGACACAGAAGGCTACTGCAAGGTTTTCTCGAGCAAGAGAAGCATATGCGACAAACAACACGATGGGTGACGATGACCGCCATGCAACGGCGGCTTAGCTTAGCGTTCATTTTTAAACATTTCATAGAAGGCCAGCTTTTGGTTTTTGGTTTGGTTGAGTGATTCGATGTGTACCAATGGCGGTATCGGCTGTAACGGTGACAATACCCTAGCATGAATGATGGGCATGTCTGCAGCAGAACAGGGTCACTTGTCATGAGCTGACGTTCGCAAGATCGTGTGATCAAAGCACTTTTCTCGCGCGCCCCACATCGTATGTGTGAGATAATAGAACAGGTAACACGATATACGAGTCGGATTATAGTACTGCTAGGTAACATGTCGAACTGAGGTTGAACTACTCTCTTATAGAGTGTTTTTGTTATATATATATATATATATATATATATATATATATATATATATATATATATATATATATATTACGACAATACACATGGATTGTTTACAATTTTTAGTCGTATAGTTGGCGGCTTCGGTAGAAGTCGTGTGGAAAATCCCCACGTCTATCAAATGCAACATCAAAATGATACAATTGTAACTACTTTGCGGTAGTCAAATGTCGCCCCTGACAGAAAATCAAAATAAAAGAGCTCACTTACACTTACACCCGAAACAATCCGTAACCATTTGTAATGTACTCCTATTGTTGTATGATTGATCTTAAGATTGTCATTTCATTCGTTTATTGGTCACCTGCCGTACAGAAATTACGACAAATGCGTATTGATGCGAATTGAGTGCACATGTTAACAGGTCTTATTCAGTATTCGTCGTTTGCGTACACAGTAAGAACCTCTTGTGGGATGCATCTACTTTTTATGTCAAATGTATTGATCGTATGCATTGTGTGTATTGCATACGTACGTATTGAAGACTGCATGTACTACTGCACGCATACATTAAAAACGCTATGTATTCAATGCATACAAATGACGTGACGTGAGCAAACGGATTGCCCAATGAGACGTGATTTCGGTGTATCGTACTGCTGTCGGGCTATCGTCATATGCGAGTCAGCACAACGTGGACAAATCACAAAGTTGTCAAAACGGATCGAAGGCTTTTTAGGTTCTGCTTTCTGCAACAATCAACGCGTGTGGCGTATGTGATGTTTACCGAGCAGCCTGTCGATTCACCAATACGGCTATTGCTATGCGACGGCCAACCTTTTAGCCATGCCTTAGAGCGGGATAACCGCTCTATATGAGAGCAGTTCTTTCTGGCCTGTCTCATGTCTGCGTCGTCATTTTCCTTCCTTGAGCTTGACTTTCCGTCATATGTGCGCATTCACGGCGCGAATAAACGAATCACCAAGATTCGACCGCGATCACCAGATCACCAGCCACCGCGGTCCACCGCGTTTGGGCGGGCTGGGAGGTCGCCAATGGCTTTCTGACGGCGCAGGTTGCAGGAGACAAGTTCAAGACAAAAACGCGCTCACGGATCACGCCGCGGACCGGGTGAATGTTGACGTTAGACGGTGGCGTGCCAACACGGAACGCCAACATCAGCGAGAAAAGCTGGTCGCCTTTGAACTGGTCGCAGGCTGAGCTCGGCGATGATCCCCCGGCAATCCCTTTGAGCTCCCGATCGTTTCGGGAAACGCTGCGACTATGTTGGAGGCCACATAGAGTAAAGCGTGCACAATCAAACGGCTGATACCGACAGTCGTTAGTGAGCGCTGGATGCCACCAAACACCGTCTCCTCCGACCGCAATATTGTAAATATGTCAAATAAGACAACATACAGTTGTAAATGTGTGCATATAATCAATAATGATCGTGTTCAAAAACAGAACAAAGAAAAATAGACGTTCCGATGTCAACTGCACGCAGGCCCACAGGGCGATTCAGGTTCGCCCTACCACAATGACCCGCGGCTCTCTAATCCGACCGGCTATAGTTGCACTGTGGCCGACGCACAGAACGAGTACAAGCCACTAACAATCGTGGCACCGACAACATCTTTCACCGCGCAGTATAATATTATCCATATATGATTGATTTATAGATATATATATATATATATATATTATATTATATCTATTATGTATATATATATATATATTTTATATTATATAATATATCATCTATATATATATCTTCTATAATATATATGATATATATAATCATATCCTATATACTCTATATCCTATCCTATCTCTATACTATATATAGTATATATATATATATATATATATAAATATGCTTATAACATATTATATATGACAGCAAGATATTTCACGCCGCATAAAAACATCAGAACAATGTTGCATTGTTTTCCGTTTCACTCCGTTTCTTTCCGTGGCCCGAGTCTGCGGTGTCGTTCGGACTGCGATTACTGCGTCGCTATCATTGTTGCAATGGGTATCGCTGCCCGAGCCTGCTGTTGCTGCTGCAGTTTCGGTTGTAATAAAATGTGAGGATTACGTATATAATTCTTGTTGCTATTCACTAACAACAATATGTTGTTCTGCTTGTCGCTGTTGCTGTCGACAGCAAAAAAGCGGAGGCACCTGCGGCATACATCATCACGAGATGACAGCTGCGTGTAAATAAAGTTGTATTATATTATATTATTATATTATTATTATTATTATTATTACATTTGGGGCTAAACGTAGAGTAACAGGTATCTACTGGTAGTCTCGGCTCGTTCTACGCTCGGTGTAACTCGGTTCAACAAAAACGAGGAAAGCTGTATGTGTGTCATATATTGCGTTGGAGCCGCGAATGCTGCGACATACTGTGTGACATACATAAATGCCACCGACGAGGCTGCCTCCTGCTCGTTGAGCATTCGCAAAGACGAAGTCTTCATTCTTCGTCAGGAACATTGGTCGAACCACCGCGATATGTACACTTGTGCACTTGTGTGGGGTGTGTGAAGTCGCGAGACATCTCGAGACGCAAAAATTGCTCGCAACCAGGTATCTCTTTTTAGTCAGTAATAATGACAACTCGACAAAGCTTCGTCATGTTGCTGCTGTTGTTGTCGGTGTTTTTGTTGTTATTGTTGTTGTTGTTGTTTCTGTTATTGTTGTTTTTGTTCTTCTTCAGCTTCACACGGCGGGATCCTCATCGCGAACAACAAGCTCTCAATGTCTTGTCAACGAAAGAGACGAACGTGTTTGTTCGTCTGTTCGCACAATCGCACACCTGTGGAGGCAGCGGTCACGGTGCTAGTGATGATGGTGGTGCATGGTGATGATGATGATGATGATGATACGACGATGATGCTGTAGTTGATATTTGCCTTGACTCGACCCAAGACTGACCCGGGTAACAGCGACACTCGACATCCCACAATAATGGCGAGTTCACACTACAATGACAGCAACAAGAACAACAACAACAACAACAGCAGCAGCGACAACAACAACAGCCGCAGCAGCGACGACAACAACAACAACAGCAACTGCAGCGACAACAACAACAGCAGCAGCGACAACAACAACAACAACAGCACGCAGCAGCGACAACAACAGCAGCGACAGCAACAACAACAACAACAGTAATAGCAACAACAACAACAACAATAGTAGAAACAACAGTAACGGCAGCAACAACAACCAACAACAGCTACTACGATATTACCTCTTTGACTACGATGTACTTACGCACAACCAGGCCTACTACCGCAAGCCATTTGTTGGCGGCTGTGTCGACAAAAAAAAACAAGTTGCAGAAGAACAAGATCAGAAAGATTGTCTGGTCGATCTGTCTGTCTGTCTGTATATTTGTCTGCCTGAACGTCTATCTGACTGTCTGGTTCTGCTCTTATTATTACATATCACCATTACTATTGCATATGTACGGCCGTAACGTTGATGATCACCCCCATCACCCGCGTCACCCTCACCCCACAACCCGCTCCCCACGTTTGTCGTCGCGCTCGTCGGGTATCGCGAATCGCTCATTCACGGTGTAGGCTGTAGCAGCAGCAGCAACAGTCGACGTTGCTGACCAGCAGGCAGGCAGCAATCGCCGTAACGGCACTGCTGGGCAAACCCCAGCGCAACGGGCGGGGTAGAGTGGGGGGTGCCACGACCCCCCCCCCCCCCCTAACGACACGGCCAATGGATCTTCCTGCTTGCTTCTCGGTCTACCTTGTAGTAGCCGTTGTCGTTCGCCGTCCCGACCCGTCTTGAAGCAGCGTGAAATGACCATGACCATTCATTCAGTCACTCATTCATTACTGTCGTCGTCGTCGTCGGCGGCGGCGTCATTACTACCGACGTCATGCTACTGCTATGGGCACTACGCGTGCAAACGCAAATAAAAGAAACTGAGCTAGTTTACGTTATATATATATATATATATATATATATATACAGATTCAAGCAAGACAATGATAGTGATGTTCATGATAAGCATAGACATTTCTGCAAAAGCTAAGCGACTGCTGTTTGCGTACTGATAGCCAGGTGTGCAGGTCTGGTTCATCCTAAGCAGCGACAAATGTCACGTTGCTGGACGAGCAAGAACACAGCTAGTGTAGGAATTTTGAAAGTATGTATGCGTACGAACCGATCCTACAAATCGTCTCTGGTTAGTTTTCAAGCAGCGCCGCTTGGCCTACTTCGTTAAGCGAAGGTTAGCCGATTGGCTGAGTCCTGGTTATGACGATCGACGGTAACACCGGCGACATGCCCTACCGCTACACAGCGGTAGTAGCGGCAGACAAAAAGATCTACAGACGGACTCAGGACGCGTCACGACGCCCAGACACCTGGACACACCCTCGTCCTCTACGCTCTACGGCTCACTCATTCATTGCATAGCGGAGCAATTGATTCCGAGCCATCGATAATCGCCAATGTCGCGGACGACCAGATCTGGAACATGGGCCACCCTTCCGAGCCTGCTGAAGATAGCGGTCGTCACCTTCTTCTTCTTCTCGACACTTCACTTATTTAAGAGCGAGAAGGCGCCCCAACGCCCGACCACTGCAAGCTTGTTTGAAAATGATCATAGAAATGTACTCAAGTTTCATGACCTGTGACGAGGATATCGGGAGAACAAAGATAATCGGCTCTTGTCGAACTTTATTAGAAGTTTAATAGAGCCACAAAGATCTGCGCCTCTCTTTCGTCCTTCAACAAATTACGAGGTATTATTCATCGAGCAGATTTTTGACTAGTGGTCCGAGGTGGTCATGCAGGGCCTTATCGAGGGACTTGTATTCCAAGCCCAAAGTCTGCTCCAGCGATGCATATGCTATGTCTGACTTTTCGTCAATCGCAGCCCATTCACACATTTTCATCCGTCCGGTGCTGTTTTTCGACGTCTTTCGCAGGGTTCGTTGTACAGTTTAAAATGTCTAGTTCAAAAAACAACAACAACAACAACAACAACAAATCCAACATCGAGGGGACGACGGCGTCGACGACAGCGAGAGCCAGCCAGAGTAGCGTCAGAAAAAAAGTGAATTGATTGTTGTCACAGGAAGCTCGGACGTATAATAGTATCGGCAGCCGTGGTGCTAGTCCAGGCGCTAGAGCCATAACTGAAACCCCGACTGATCGACCGACCGACCAACCAACCTATCGGCCAAGCTCCGGCAAAACGTGCGCACAGAAGAACACAGAACACACCGGGCTCGCAGAGGGCAAACGTGCATCCACTGCCACCCAGCGCCCAGCGCAGCCAAAAGAGGGAAACAACCTCAACAGCCACACTGCAAGCAGATACAAACAGACATAGGTGGGCGGGCCACCAGAGCCTCGGATGAAGCAGAGCACCCCCGATGCCCGATTGAGGACACTGAGGTCCCAGCACCAGTTAACCAAGTATGCGCCTACGTTGCCTCCCAGTATCTTGCTTGTCTGCTTTCGGGTATTCTATAAGTAGGTGTCAGCAGCAGCAGCAGCAACAACAACAACAACAACAACAACAACAGCAAACCACAACGTCGACATACGACGTCGATGACGGTTCCGCCGACGACGCCTCTGTCGCTAACAATTCTGATTTTTATCATCGTCATCCTCATCATCATTGTTGTCATTGTGTTTGCCTCGCAGCGCTACTAGTACAACTAGCAGAATCAGCAGTAGCAACAGTAGAAACAGCAGCAGGAGCAAAAGTAGCCCTGGTCTATTGCCGCTAGAAGTCGGTAGTGGTTGGTTGGTTGATTGGTTCGTAGCTAACTGTTAGGGCGCGGGCGATCTGCACCAGGGCGCGAGGTATCGACGCCTCTCGCAATACCTCGCGCCTGGCGACCTTGACTAAACGGCGCAGCTAGTTTGCGCGGTCGCCGCCAGAGGCATCGTGATCGACACAGCTGATGCATATATGCATAATGCCAAATATGCGAAATGCACAACGTTACCAAGCATAGAATACGATTTAACGACGACGGTCACAGCAGCAGCAGCAACGACGACAACAACAACAACAACAACAACAATAACAACGGCAACAGTAGTGCAGCAGCAGCAGCAGAAACAACAACAACAACAACATAATTGTGACAACAACATGATTGTTTACGGCGGCGAGGAAGAGTGAGTGGGGATCATCTATCAAAAAGAGGAAAAATTGCGCCCAGTGTAACGGACAAGTTAGTCTGAGAATCACTCCTAACCGATTGCGAACAGAAACGCACGCACGTCAAAAAGAGACATATATATATATATATATATATATATATATATATATATATATATATATATAGCCAATCTGTGATGAATTGGACGTGGCATGCATTTATTGCTTGTCCAGAGACGTACTCTGTTGCTGTAATTCTGTTATTGTGCCATTGGGTTTGTACAACAGGGCACCTGCGTGATGCCCGATGCGTGAAATCCACCGTTTTGAGTGCTTGTTAATATTATATCTTTAAATTGTATTTTTCAGCGATAGCTAAAACGTTGTGAAACGCAGCAGCAGCAGCTTCGTCAATGGGCCACGTTTTCAAATTGAAAATTTGAAATGTATCTCGCAGTGGACTAAACAGACACCACCATATCCTGACGCCATTGCTTTTACTTGTTGTAGAATAGGGCATTTTTCTGCGGCTCCTGTTCGGAGGTCGACGATCAGCCGGCCAGTCAATCCGTCAGTCTACGGCAGGCAAATCGTCAGGACGAAGCTTTAGAGCAGCGTCGCTGTCATTAGCAACAATAGTAGCAGTGAAAGCTACGGCAACAGCAACAACAACAACAACAATGGCAACAGCAGTGTCACTAGCCATATTAGAATACATTTTCGATTTTGCGAATTTGCGCACTGCCACTTCTCACAAGTAAGTGGCGGGTACAGATCTACTGAGGGCGCAGCCAAGAGCTTGCCCCAAGGACCGTCGGCCCTAGGTAGATCTGAGCTTGTCGAGCCCGGTGGCGTGGTGGAGACATAGGATAGGGGCGAGGAGGGACATCGCGCGGGGGCGAGCCCTACCGTTGCACATTTGTATTTATGAGCGAGGTCCGTCGATGAAGCAATGTGATAAAAACAGTTCCGTGGACGTTAAATCTTGGTTGAGGGTCAGCCCGAACACTTTAAAAGGTAGATATAAGTTTGCCGGCTCAGCAGCGGTGCCTTAATGGAGATATGCCTAGCGCGGCGATTCCAGGGCCGGCAGGGCACGATGGAAAAACATTTTTTTTATTTCTCCCCGCGATAAACGTATGCAGCTTAGCACGAAGCACGGCCATAAATCGGTACTGCGCGTGCAGGCATATTCAATGCCACGTAATACTAACGTGCAGTTCACTCTTAATGATGATAATAATATAATGAGTTATATAAGATAAAATGCCTCTCCAAAATAGAATTAACGCATCATTTCCGTAATTGAGCAGAAAAACGGGTTCGTTAAACCGTCGGTTCTGTCGATTCTGATCGTCAATAAGCCTGTTTTGGTCAGCTTGCTTCTGTGTTTACAGTCAAAGACGATACTTCTAAAATCATTCTCTGGCGATTACCTTGATTACTATTAATCTTACTCTGATTTTTTTATAATCAGTTCACTTTAGGTAAATGTATAAGCAAGCAATTTATTGTCTTACTACTCGTAAGACTATTTTCATCGCACACTTATTACGCAAATCATACGTATTTCACATCGTTTTTCGTCCAAAGGCGCTAATCGGTTGTTACACTTAAAAAATCCATATTTAGGTTATACTCAGGCGACTTTCAAATGCTCGTCTTTAACAAGGCTATCTATCGGTAACCATCTATTTTACTATCGTTGAGAGTTTCGACTGAGTTGCGTTCTCAGTAACTAAATGTTTTCTGAATAGATACGGAGGCTTTGACGTGATATCAAAATGGGCGACGGCAACAAGTCATAAAAACTCTTATAACTACTTTATCTAAACGAGTTGTTATTCATATACGGCTGAGAATTGCACAAAGTCCAGACCACTTACTTTGCTCTCGCAAGCGTCACTCTTCATCTAGCCACTATTCTGAAGTCACACATTTAAACATATTGGTGTCGTCATAACATTTTTGAGACCGTCCAATTTTTTGTCCCTAACGCTACAAATATAAGTACGCTTCTAGTCTCGCACGCGTTCGCATGCGCCGTTTGATTACTCTTGATGAACTGACGATCGTCGTAAAGTAGTTGAAAACGCCAAATTCTGTGAAATACACTACAGACGTTTTTGAAGCGCGTGCTAAGAGGAGCATGTTGGTTTTGATTCATCACTCACTAACTGCTCAATGACTCCCGATGCCCGTACGACGCCTGCAGCTTAGCTCTTGGTTATGATTTAGTTATGCCTACGTATTACTACTGCCAACACCACTACTACTAACTACCACTACCACTACTACTATTACTATTATTACTACTACGCTACGATCATAATCGATAATCCCCTACACAATAACCCAATAAATAGTATCGTCACGTCGTTAACACATTTTCTAGCCACTAGCACAACTAGTTCTTACATGCTTTAAAGTTTTAATAAATAAATGCAATTTCTCTCACTCGTCGTACCAAGTAAATCACCACCACCATCACCGCGTCGACTTATACGTAACCGAGCAGCAGATATGTTGGTTCAGTAGGAAAAAACGTCATGCATGGCCGCTTTTACATACAGACAACGCATCTCTCTTTCCATTTCTCTACCTTTCTCTCTTTTAATCTCTACATATCTCTCTCCCTATATATATATATATATATATATATATATATATATTAATAGTTGTACATTACTCTCAGCCTGGCTGAGTAGCTGGCAGACTGGGCCGGTCTAGTCTCGAGTATGCGCTAAACAGTGTGTCATCATGCGAATGACGGCAGCTGTTGGCACAGCCGACCAAACGCCACCTTCCTCCCGCCGAACAGCGAGCAGCAGCAGCAGCTGATGCATGGGGCAGCTGCGCGCAGAGTCCGGCGTGAGTCGCTCTATCGCGGCATTGCTGCTGATGCTGATGCTGCTGAGGCGGCGATAGCACGCTGCCACGACGCTGCGGTCATTTGTTATGGCCGCTTGGCGTGTATGCACAACGCGCCCACCAGAACTTTGCAAGTGACCGCTGGCCGATTAGTGCTAGCAACAACGACAATATTCACCTCATCAACAACAACAACAACACAACGACAACAGCAGTAACAACAACAGCAACAACAACAATAGCCACAATAGCGCCAACAACAACAACAATGTCGACAGCAACAGCAAACAACAACAACAACAATAGGTACAAATATTGAACCGCAATATTATACGAACAATAACAGTAGCAAAATAATTGCCTACAGTGCCACTATACTAGTTACAGCCAATTTTTGTCATTAAATGAATCCGAATAATACGAACGTCGTTTTCAGAAGCTTAATGCATTGGCTTTGTGATTACTCACGGGTGAGAATATATATATATATATATATATATATATATATATATATATATATGTTTCAATGAAGAGAACATGATAGGGTAAAGTGCCTCGAACGCTTTACCCTAAAAGGTATGTCCAATAATTTATTTTAGAACGATTGCGTTTGTGATGTTTTCCATTACACGAAAATGTAACAAATATATATATATATATATATATATATATATAATATTTTTTTTTTTATATACATATATACATGATGATAACCATTTTCCTGCGCGCAGCGAGAAGCATAGCGTCAAAAAGCAGTCAAATGTATAAAGGGGATTTGTTTTGATCGCAAGTCGTGTTTGATGCTCAGGGAAACGAGCTGAGCACTTTTACGAGGTATCGTAAAATACTTTCAACAGAGTCCGCCGACAACAGGTGGTCACGCAGTGTCGTCTGCCACGGTGTCAGCAGCAACGCTCAATGTAACTACCATAAAGCCTTTTGAAGCCAAGCATGTGGCTCTTTAACCTGTAGAATAATAATCGCATCATTTTGAGCAGCAATACCTCCGTCCGGAAATAAAGACATGTCTTCTTAAACCATCTTGCATAGGTCGAGATGGATAAACGTGCCATGTTTGTTACCGTTCAATATCCGATGCGCGCAACCGTTTCGCCGTAACAAAATGCCCAATCATACTACCTATTATAAATACTAATTATGTCTTCAATTCCCTGTACAAGTTATTTACAATCGTATAATAAAAGCTTCCGCGTACGATGGGGCGATGCTTGCCAAATGAAAAACACATAGAACGAAGTATTGAACTATCGGCGCCCATGGGTGCTTCTATATAATGAACAAAATATAGATTTCGAAAACAAGTACAGACACATGTTCTTAAGCCAATCAATGTGCCGCCCCAATAATTGTTACTGTCCTTTTTAATATCAAATTGAATGCAATTTATTTTTTATGTACGTCATATGCGGTTACCTTTCGAGATATGTCGTTGAGAGATGCGCGAATGCGCTTGCTATGCGAACCCGAAACATTCCGGTGGGAAACCACAGTATGAAAACCCGAACAGAGAGTAAAGTACGCCACGATTAGGTGTGGCAGGCCTTGTATGATGTCGACGGCGTGTCCGTGGCTTTTTTGTATGGATCCTCGTTTTCTAGCCCGAAATCACGTACACAATATCAGCAGTCTGCTCAGTAAACTTCTATGGTACTTTATTACTTTTAGTGAATTACTTTCTTGCTGCTACTAAGTCACATACATCGTAATTCTCTCTCGAATCAGCGTAATCTAAAACTAAATTCGGGAGAGGGGGGATTAATTACAAATACGTATACGTACAAATATACCTGCTTCGTTCACAGGTAAGTATGGGCATTGGTATAGGGGTACATGTTTAACTGTGTGTCCCTAATGTAATCCAACGATTTTGTTTGTTCGTTTCAGAAGGCTGATGGATACGCTCGACCCGGTGGGTTGGACGGCTTTCCCTCGACGGGCCAGTTCGGCAAAAGGGAGATCTTTTTTCTAAACCTGGAAGACGGCTATTTCGGCTGTCAGGTGTGTTTGCATTTTACACCACAGTGCATTTTCGAAAATGATTTGAGCCAGTAGTCGGAATAGTAGAAACAATATGCAGGCTATATATATATATATATATATATATATATATATATACATACATATATATGTGTATATATATATATATTTACTTTTTTCTATGTACTTAGGTGAACGCTTCAACGGATGTTCTTCAACTATTCGATTTAAGTAAACTCTGCGATGGAGACAAGCAGTGTTTTCAAGGCTCGGATGAAAATTCGATCAAACTCAAATGCCAGGACCCAAGTAAGTATTGCAGGAGTTTACCGATGTTGATATCTGGAAGGCGTAGTGTTTAGTTAACGGTATGTGTTCTTAGGAAGAAATGCGTATCATTATATAAGGCTGGCTGGCCAAGCGAGTCGAACTTCTTGCCACTGAAGAATCCGTCGAATTCCCACACTTATCGGTGGGAAGTCAGATCGATATAATGCAAAACGTATCGTGCTTTACGTCCGTACGAAAAAAGAACTTTTAAAAAACATAGCGCGTTTGTACAAATGTATACAGATTTGCACACAAAATTCGACAATGTTCTATACGGGAAGCCACTAGGCTGTCTGGGTTAATAATGACTTGTACAGCTGTCTTGCTGCAGAATAATGTAATCATTAATCTAGTCGATCAAAAACAAGGCTTGCTATTGTTTGTTTGTTTGAAGACGTATATTAAACATTTGTACGTATTATGCAAGCTGCAGTCACGAGACAGGTTAGATAGATTTAAGAATGCGAGCCGCAAATCTATCGGTGTCGAGCATCCAGACCTCTGAAGGCGTTGTAATTACGAGCTCTGGGCGGAGAACAGAACGGTGGATGGACGTGAAGATGCTTCTGTTCGGGTCGCCATGACGTTTCATGGTTTCGGAATGCGTATGAAGAGGTAGTGGCACATTGTGATTAAGCGACTCTACCGCATTGCACTTATGCCGGCACTTCTTTTGTTAAACCCCCGGGCCGATCGCGGGCCATGCAGGCATGCCTTGGTAGTGTGTTAGTTTCGAGTTTAATTATGCGGATAAACTCCTTGCCTGAAGGGTAGGGCATATCTTTGGATAAATGACGACCCCCTGTTCAAATATATATATATATATATATAGTGGTGCATTCGTCATGCTTGCACTAGTAAAGTAACGTTCCCTAAGGATATATATATATATATATATATATATATGAATATCACACTCGAATATGTGATAAGGTTACCAACTCAGATGTGATTTTTTTATACTGTCTACGTAGTTATAGCGGAAAACAATAGCCCCCAGACGTTTAGATGCTAGGCAGCATGCTTAGCCCCCAAAAAACAGAACTCCTTTGAGGCGTTTGCTTATTGATGACTGCAGGCATCGTTGACAACGACGAACATTTGCAGTAGTCGATGAGAACGCGTCACGCGGCGATGGTCGTCTGCGTACAAACTCCGCTTGCAAGAGCTTGCAAGTGGGTCCTCTATTTCTGGTTTTCTGCTTAGCTATGGTGCGACGCTGACATCTCAGTGTTGTGCTACTTGCGCTGTTGTTGTTGTTGGTAATGTTGTCGTTGTTGTTGTTGTTGTTGTTGTTGTTGTTGTTGTTGTCGTTGTTGGTGTTGGTGTTGTTGTTGTCGTTGTCGATGCTGTTGTTGAGGACGATTATGTCGTTAGCACTGTTACCTTGTTACGGCGGTGTCCGCAACGCTCTTCTCTTGAACTCTATTCCCATCGAGGCAAGGCGTTGCTTCTATTACTTCAGCATTGGTTACGCCTGCTGCTGTCCCGTTGTTGTTATTGTTGTTATTGCTGCTGCTGCTGCTTTTGTTGTTATTGTTGTTACTGCTGCTGCTGCTGTTGTTGTTACTGTTATTGCTGTTGTTGTTGTTGTTGTTGTGTTCGCTACCGCTGCTGCTGGCCATCGCGCTTTAGCTCCTGAAGAGCGACGCGACTATTATAAAGATGCTGCATCTTCTCACGTTCTACTGGAGTTTTTTTTTTCGTTCTCTTGAGAACTGATTGCATTACCGCTAGCTCCACGACCACTACGACCACCACCACCGCTGCCGCAACCATCAAGATCACCATCTCTGCAGCAGCAGCAGCAGCAACAGCATCATCAGGAAAACGGCGACCGCGAACGCCTGCTGTCGGGCCCAGACTGTTGCGCTACCGGGCCAACAAGCTGGGTTCCTCCTCGTTCTTGTTCTCGTCGTCGTCGTCGCTTGGCGTTGTTGTTGTCCCGTAACTGTGCAACACCGCTAGCGGTCACTGATCTCCTCAGTTGCAGAAGCTCAACCAGAACGTTTGACTCCCCAAAACCCACCACCCCGTTAGCATCAAGATAGCGCACGTGCGTGGCCGGTCCTCTCTTATCTCGCTGCTCGATTTCCTGTACTACACACACGTTTGTGTCATTCATATGAATGCCTATATGTATATATATATATATATATATATATATATATATATATACTATATATATATATACATATATATATATATATATATATATATATATATATATATATATACATATATACATATACGTATATATATTTATATATATACGTATATACATATATATATATACAAGGTCTACAACAAATACCAAACATCCTTAACGCATCATTGGTTTATCAGCCCTGTCTTTTTTTTAACTGCTGAAGCCTCTCAGCATTACTTTGTGGAGGGTTTAGCCCTGTCTGTCCTATAGTACCACACCATGGGTAAATCTTGTATAGCATCAGATCTTTACGGTGAGATTCGTTGTTAATGTTTGTTGGGATGGGTTCGTTGTTAATGAATTTTAGAATGGGACGAAACCTGCAGCTAAATTGATGCACGCTTATATGGAAAAATCATCATCATCATCATCCGCAGAGTCGAAATTAATTGTTAGCTTTGAAGTTGAACTAGTAGAGTCAGGTCGACTTACAAATGTCATCACCAAGCTGTTTGGCTTTTTTTGTCAACTATTTCTGTACTAAATCAGACTGCGAATAATTTAATAATTGCGTAGGAATGTTTAATGCTTTACTCTTATTTAGATTTGTTCTTGTTAGATACAGAAACGAGCGCCGTGTAATTAGCTCGAAATGCTTCTTCTACACGAGAGACATGTTTATATCGCTTTAGGGTGGAACGAAGGATTAAATCTATATGCTTATGCTTGCCGGACACGCTTTGACTGCACACCCATTCATATGGCACACTCTTTAGCAGCACAATAACCTGTACTGCTAAGGCAGTTCATAATGGAGAGCCTCAGTGAATGAAGACATACTAAACTATATTGTTCCACCATATGCCGGGAAACAGTGTCTCAGATATATCTATCTATAGACTCTAAAATGAAAGGAATTCGATTTTATTGAGATCCGTTTACACTCAGCAGTTAAACGCTTATACAACTACCAGCATATACACTTAATCATTAACGGCAAGCCTTGTCACGGATATGTTTCAAGTGCGTGATTAATTACGTTGATTTAGCTCGCGTTGATGGTTTTCGGATCTATTTATCTATTAGCAGTAAGGCAGTATTGATGAGCGTCGTCGCCATTAGAACCTTTAGAATAGAGCATAGAATACAGCAAATTTTCAAGCCATCTCATCAGAAACGCACGTTGGTTTTCGCCTGTGACCAGCCCGACAAACGAATTGGCACAAATAGACAATTACGGATATGAAGTTATATAAGGTTAACGGTGTCGGGGTGAAAACAAGGAAAGTCGGGAACACAGCAGTCATTACCACTGGCGTTCGGTCGAAACGAAGGCGAGGGAAAATCTAAAACACACACACAACACACAGGCAGCAATCACCGGGTGGCGATTTTCAACCTGGATTGCTGGAAAGCGGCCGCGTCGTAGAACCGTCGTAACCTTTGGGTGCGTCGCCTGGCGTCGATCGCTTCGCGGATTTCTCTGACAATCTAGACAGACAACCTCTTAGTAGTAGTAGTAGTAGGGTAGGTGAAATCTAGGCTCCACGATACATGTTTCCCTTGAGGCGGGTAACCGTAAAAACACTTAGCTGCTAAGCTGAACCCTAACACAAATAAACACGACGGCGACAACAAAAACAGCCGCCGCCGCAGCCGCCGCAGTGCGACAGAGGCAGGGGCATCGGCTATTGTGCTATAGCGGCCAGCCACCATGATGTGTTGACCTCAGCGACGTCTCTCAGCACACAACTGCAACGTTATTTTAACTCGACGAGTTAACTCGACGGATGTTTGGACGGACGGATTGATTCGATTTGCGAACTACCTGCTGCTGCGTCCTGCTGCGTCGTCGTCGTCGTCCTGAAGCGCCTTGTAACGCGAACACTAATCTTCCTGCGTTGTGCGCAGTGCGCTGGATTCAATAGCCTATTTTTAGCAGCTTGTAACTTTGGTAAAAACATGACAGACTATGGAACCTATGAAGTATGCGGTCACACATAATCTAAACATTAGAGAATAATAGCTTGTGTTGATTGCGCTGAAGAATATGACGATCGTCGTTTATGTTGTGGTCGGTGCTGATCGATTTGAAATATCTGCTAGCAAATAGACTTGCACTCGTTGTGGTCATTGCGTCGTTCTAGCTGTTCTGGTTGTTAATAGTGTTGTCGCTGTCCAGCATAGGTTCGGCATTAAACATTTGTGACCTCGAAGCGTCAAACGAGACGAGAAGAACCTCTTGATGGGTAGAGCAGGCTCCTTACACTGTAATAACTGTCGATAAGCACAGCTTGTTTAGCGCCTCTGAGCAAGCGAGGAGTATTTGTCGTACTCGCAGCAGTGAACAAGGTATAATAGTACTCATCATCTCGTACGAGTCTCGCCCACTACCACCTCCACTGCCGTGGCCGCAACAACATAAGGCTGCACGGTTAATCGAAATCGAGAACTGTACTTACTATAAACTGTTCGGGCTGACTGTTCGAGCTGTTCGGGCTGAGTCCTCAGCCAAGATTTAGCGTCCACGGGACTGCTTTTCGCATTGCATCATAGACGGACCCCCATACATACAAATCGGTGCAGCGGTGGGGCTTGAACCCGCGCACCTATGTGTGTCCTCCGGTTGCGAGGCGCAGACTTAAGCCACCACGCCACC
This sequence comes from Dermanyssus gallinae, assembly GCA_003439945.1. Taxonomy (NCBI): domain Eukaryota; kingdom Metazoa; phylum Arthropoda; class Arachnida; order Mesostigmata; family Dermanyssidae; genus Dermanyssus; species Dermanyssus gallinae. Next base: position 4,750 of record QVRM01003014.1, on the reverse strand, counting down.
GGGCTGGACGGAACGTACTTACTACCCGCCACTTCACTATAACTACTATACTAACAACTTTTTATTAGACCACCGACTACATCCGTGATACGGCAGGTTTATTTGAAAACCAACGAAAATGTTTTGCATTTTCTACTTTCTTTTGCATGATTTTCTCTATCATTTGTGCTCCCCGTAACGTCCTCACTCCACTAAAGTGAAGCTTTCGGGCTGACCCCCAGCCAAGATTTAACGTCTACGGGACTGCTTTTCGCATTGCTTCATCGACGGACCTCACTCCACTACTACTACTACTACTATTTCTACCATCACTGCTACTACTAGAAGTCATTGCGTGTCGCCGGGCTTGCTGCGTGTCACGTGTGTCTGTTTGATTTTCTGCATGACTATATCTCTCTGTCCGATTGTCTGCATCTCGTATCTATCTCTCTGAATGAAGATTGTTGTTGCAAGTCTGCCTGTCTCACTCGGATTGTTTGTCCGTCTGTCCATCCGTCCGGCCGGCTGCCTATGTGCAAAATCGGAATGACATGGAACAATCCGGTTCAACGCCATTTGTATGCGTCGACGACGTTCAACGTCATGACAGCGACAACAGCATCAAGAGCAGTCAAGAGCGTCAGCAGCAGCAGCAGCAGCGATCGACCACCAACCAGACGACAAAGCAGCTGCTGTCCGCCATTCTCTGCCTGTCTGCTCTCCGATCGACAAATACCGGCCGAACAGGAGCAGCAAACGTGAACGCGCGAACGCTGTATGTAGTTGTTCGTCGTCGCTGTTCACGTTGTCATCATCGGCGTCATCGTCATCGATCCTCGTCGTCGTGACACAACATCGTAACATCGTTTCCTTTCCACAGAAGCAGCAGCAGCCGCAGCAGCTTAACTGCTGTCAGCTGCAAATCATTGTTGCTGGGTATTGTTGTCTTGCTTATTACTACTGCTTTGTTGTTGTTGTTGCTGTTGTTGCTGCTGCTGCTGCTGTTGTTGTTGTTGTTGCTGCTGTTGTTGTTGTTGTTGTTGTTGTTGTTGTTGTTGTTGTTGTTGTTGTTGTTGTTGTTGTTGTTGTTGTTGTTGTTGTTGTTCGTTCGACACTTGTCAGGCCTGTTGCCGAAGTTCTTTCTATATGCACCGCTATATACATGCATGTGCGTAGCTTAGTAGCAACACAAACATACACAGACACATGTATATAAACATACACAGGCAGACATGCTCACACACACACATATATATATATATATATATATATATATATACACACACAAGCATACAACCGTCATTCATTGCCTACCTGCGTGACGTTCGATCAAAGTTCGATACAAACAAGAGACACAATAGGAGAGTTCGGTTGAGTCGTCGTCATCGAACTAAGTATCAGCACAAACGAATGCCACCTACGACGACGACGACGACGATGATGATGATTATGATGTTGATTATTGGTGTTATTATGATTACGCGTGTTTGACGTAATAATAATAATAATATTATGTCACTGTTCACTGCCCACAATGGGAGGCGCTCCCTCCTCTCTACAGACGGAGCCAATGAGCCAGCATCTGCCTCAGAAACTTTGCTTCGCTCGTTGTCGAACTGCGCTTGTGCGCGTTAAGCTGAATCTTTGAAAGACAAGTTTACTCTTTTACTGATGGATCCTCTGGGTCTCCATTACAATAGGTATAAAAAATGTGCTCTGTAGCCACATTAAAATATTTACTCTTTTCCACGGTTTTCTCATGTTCCGATACCTTGGTCCTGGCTCGACTGAGCTGCGATGCAAGTACAATCGGGCGGGCATGCATGAGACTGTCACATCACACGCCAAACGCTATGAAAAGTGCTTAGCGTACTCATAATACGATCGATAATTCATGAGGCCGTAGTTTACCGCTAGTGGCCAAGACACTTAGTTTAGGTGTGGATGGTATGCCGACACCTCTGAGAGCTCCTCGAATCTAAATGCTGTTAACTTCAGTATGTCTAGGAAACCCACCGAGGCATTTGAAATGACTCATCTGATGTAAGGAGCTAGAAGTCGACTGTTTCTGGCCACACAGTTGGCATACGAATGGCTTGCATACCGTGGCATCTACTGTGGCGCGCACGCGATGCGAATGTATCTACTGGCGCGACTTCTTTAATGTTTGAGGTTTTCTAGAACATCTCTGACCGATTTTCTGCCTATGTATATATCCAAAGCAAGCTGATTGGGACGTCCATCTTGAAGACCCCAATCTAGAACAGCTCAGATGATGAGTATTTCTTCTCAGTTTTAAAGTTTTGTTGTAGACATTATTATAGACAGTTATTATTATAGACAGTTATTCTAGGTATGACAATGGTGGAGATGCTTGTAGAGTGTAGTTGAATCTTGACAAACCAGTGCTGCTGTATAGTAACTCCACACTCAGTGCTGCTTGTGGGAGCATGCTTATCAGGCGCGGACGAATCTCTAAAAGAGCTTTTTTTTTTTCTAGATATAGAAAACTCCGTTTATTATCTAATGTTATGGTTACAGGGAAATGTGAAGGGAATTTTATAGATATAGCACGGGCAGCGTGGATTGCGGCCTCTGTTCCGCCGCGCGGAGTTGACTGGTTATTTAGGCTAGATTTTGCTTTAGGGAGTACTTTGTTGGAGCCATCCAAAGCAGATAACGCTGAAAATCAGCAAGCATTTGTCCACAAGTACTGTGGGGGAAAACCCTAGATATCTCAATGTGTCCGGCCTCCGGTGAATTAGACGTTCTAGTTTGCCTTTACATTTGGACGTTAGGACCTTATTCTTGCAACCCTTTCTGCAATACGTCGAGTGATTGGTTCGCAAACGATTCTGCACCGATTCGCAACCGACTCGGTGCTGTCATAACATCACCTGCTGTGCGCTGTTATCTCTTGTGCCGACGCATTCTCTCTTGGCTTCGTAGTACACGTTTGGTAACGTACTCACGTAACGCATTCATCCATCTATCCATGCATCGATGCGTGCCACTGTAACTGCGGTGCTAACTGCAACTCGACCGAGATCTTTCGACACGGATTCACCGTTGGTGTCGTGCTATGCATACATACAATCGTGCTAGTCATACTTGTAGTAACGATTCTAATGGTTATGAGTGTAGTCATGGTGTGGTCGCTCGCTCGTAGATCTTCTCGCCCATTGTCTTGGCTTGTATGATCGGACCGAGCCTGGAGAACGCGGTGGAGAAGAAGGCGCGCGACAAGGAGAAGTAGCCGGCGCAAAATCCTTATGCTTCTGCTGGTGCTGCCGCCGCCGCTGCCGCCGCCGCCGAGATGTTTTCGAATGATGACTATGACGCTAGATGATTAACAGTTGGCCGCCTGCATTTGCTTGCATTGTTACCAGCATCGTACCAAACCATGAGATGAGTATTAATACCATGATATAAAACAAACTCGGTTAGCTCGGTATCACGGCTGTTCGGGACGGCGGGTCGCGTTAACCGTCATGCCTACCTATTCGGGCTACGTCGTCTCGGCGCGCTTCCAACTGGCTAGCCTATGGACAGCAATAGAAGAAGAAGAAGAACGAGAAGAAGGAGAACGAGAAGAAGGAGAACGAGAAGAAGGAGAACATCACCAACAACAACAACACTACCAACAGCACTAACAACAACAACAACAACAACAACAATAAGAACAGGTTGAGGTGCAAATGGAAGGAAAACAGTACAGTGGACTTTTCATCGTGAGGACGCGAAGTCGCAGCACCCCATCACTCGTACATGGCCCGCTTGATCATTGCAGTCGGTCGTCGATCGGAAACGCTCGTTCAGTCGTTAGCCTTTTAATGCGTCGGCCATTTCCAGCCGACAACCACCGTCAGTCGCCTGGATGGTCGCGGATGGTCATGTCGCAGTGCCACCGCTGGAATGCGAAATCAATCAGGAGGCATTCGAGGTTTTTCGAGAAACTGCACAGCAAAGCCGGATATAGCAAGCATCCATATAGCGACCGCCCAAAAGCCCGTTGCTCGTTTCGCCACGCTTTGCGTTCATTGGCCGACCGGAACAGAACTCGACCACGACGAAAACGGCTTGCCATACAACAACAACAACAACAAACAACAACAACAAGAATAACCTCCGCAGCAGCAGGCAGCAACAACAACAACACAGGCACTCACGCGATAACAAAACAATAGCAATATCGGAGGCACGATGAGAATAACATCAACAACTGCAATAACAGCAAGCAGGCAGCAGCAGCAACAACAACCACAACCACAGAGCAGCAGACAATAGCGGAGCAATGATTATGTTGCACCAGTGTACGCATAGTCAAGCACCCAACGATTATCACGTTGTCTGAGACAGTACACATACCCTGTCTATATTTGACTCGAACAACTGAAGACTATGTATCCGCACGCGGGGCGTGTGGTGCGTCGCATACAGACAGATACGTCGCCGATAATACTTTCAGGCACCACAGACAGACAGCACACAAAAAAAAACATACAGACATGCTTATACATGCGTATACTTGGCAACATCCCTCCGCCCTAGATTCTACATAATAATAATATATAATAATAATAATAATAATAATAATAATAATAATAATAATAATAATAATAATAATAATAATAATAATAATAATAATAATAATAAGCGTCACCTAGCTCGAGAGTCGTACCAGTTTACCGACAGTGGCAGAAGGAACCTTACAGCAAGAAAATAGCGGTACAGCACCAGTTCGACTCGGCCTATGTACTAGCTGGCTGGC
>QVRM01003013.1:70000-112005 GCA_003439945.1 Dermanyssus gallinae | reverse complement strand
GAAATTAAATGTACATTGGAATGATGCTGTGTCTTCCGCGCCGCAAATACACACGCACAGACACCCATATATATATATATATATATATATATATATATATATATATATATGTATATGCAAATGCCAGACGGACGCGCTTCGCTTACAGAAATTCTTACGAAACAATTGTTGCGACGTCTAAGGCGGCGGCAGCAGCAGCAGCTCCAACAGAAGCAGCATCCAGCACTGTCTTCGGCCGAGCGAGGAGCACAAACAATGACATGTTTATTCCGTCTGATGAAATGCTTCATGGATGGAAACGGGAAGAGGGGGGACGTCGGGGGATCCGATTCCGATTCCGCTCTCAACAGCGCTCGGATGTCTCAAGCGGAGCCCTTTCGACTGCGATGACAACATTAGCAGCAACAACATCGACGACAACAACAACAGCAACAACAACAACGACGAAAACAACAACAACAACAACAACCACAACAACAACAACAACAACAACGACACCACCAACAACAACAACAACAACGACGACAACGACACCAACAACAACAACAACGACACCACCAACAACAACAAACATCAACAACAACAACATTTCTAACAATAACAACAATGACAACATATCGATTTCGTCCACCATATTCGGCATATATCATTCCGTACGCCTTTCTTCCGCAGCCTTACCAGTACACGACATGACAGTGCGGAGACAGCTGTTGCCGAACAACATATTCGGCACGATTCCCGCCACCATTTCTGATGACGTTTGTCTCTATAGATATAGCCCATCATCTCTTGATGGCACCCAGGGTAGGCGGGTGGGATCAGGTCGTCAACGGTCGAAATCGCTGTCATTGGCTGTCGAATTGAATTGACGTTGCTCGTTACGAATTCGTTACGTTCTGTTTCTCCTGGTAACACTACTGGTAGTAGTAATAGTAGTAGTAGTACTACAAGTGACTACAAGTGTCACTAACTTGTAGTTAAAACCAACTATCACGATGACCACAACAACAGCGACGACGACGGCGACGACAAGTGTGACAACTGGACAATGTCTACGACAACCTCTGAGAGTAAATCGCTCGAGCTATAATGACTAAGACAACCACCAGTTGAAACATATGGGCACTCGCTGAGTGAAGCCACGCTGTCCCGCCGTGGGCGCTTCGCGAGCTTCGAGAGGCGACGACCGCGGCCCCGCAGAGAAAGACTGCCTAGTCTATGTGATACGTGTGTAAACACGCCTGTCTGTCTATGTGTGTTTACGTGGGGGCGTCAACGTCCTGCCTTCAGCCGGCCGGCCAGGCGTCGCCAATCTAGCTAGCTCAACTTACTCAAGCGTTAAGCAGCTCCTGTTTAGATGAGCCACACTAATTAGACGTGCACTTGCGGTGGCACATATATATATATATATATATGTATATATATATATATATATATATATATAAACTGGCCCTCGTTAAGCCGACTCACGAGAGTCAAGCTCGAGGGGCGTCCGCGAATTTGCTCCGGAATTGTCGACGACGGAGCACGAACATCAGAGGCGAGTTGCGCAACCGACTCATAGGCCAGAAAACAGCAGCCACAAAGACGCCAACCAACACCAGCAACAACAGTAGCAGAAGCAAGCAGCAATAATAACAACGGCAACGTTCGAATGCTTTGTCTCGAAGCAGTATCACATACTATCTAGGACTTGAAAGACTTGCTTTCGTTTCACGTTAGGAGTGGGCACGCCAGATAATGATGATGATGCAAACGATGATTGTGATAATGATGATGATGACGACGACGACGATGGTGGTGATGATGTTGTGGTAGCACCTCAACTACCGCCGTGAGACTCCCATCATCACATTGGGCATATCACGAAGCCAAGTTAAAACCATCAGTCACTGTGCGTAGTAAACGCGATGCTTATAATTATTTACTATGTTATGCAGTTATTACAATTGTGAGGTACGGACGTTTGAGCCAGATTCATCATGCTATGCATAATGCATACAATATTATTATTATTATTATTATTATTATTATTATTATTATTATTATTATTATTATTATTATTATTGTTGTTGTAGTAGTTAAATTGTTTTTACCATTTTGCAATTGTGAGGTTAAATTGAAGTCGTGTATTTAATGAAGGTATCTCAGTTGTTTTCGTCGACGTGTAGCGCCAACGATAGAGGCAAAGTTGCCTCCGCAGACTGCAAGTGGAAGTAATTGCTCTTCTAGCGCCGACCACCTAAAGCTAAAGCGTCTCTTTATATTATTATTGCTTCCAGAAGAGCTCAGCTCTTTGAGACTACAGCGGAGCCAAGATCGACCGCGGTTTTCTGACAGGAAGATAACGTTGTTGGAACTACAGAGAGGCAACGTCAAGATGATGTTGAGTGGTCACCGACACTTAAGCAATCATATTAATACAAGCAATATTGTAACTATGATAGCGCCTCCATATTTTTGGATTGATACTATTTTCTTTATCCATGGGAATTACTGCCAGTGTTGCCTCGCTCCAAGCGCCTGGAACAGCCGCTGACCGCAAACATGTAGTAAATAAGATCTGTCAGCACGGAAGAGATATTGGTGCGTTCCTTAGAGATTCATTCTTTTTTAAGTCGTTTCCATTTGCTTTTCTATTTGGCGCTGACCAAATGCATTTATTTAATCGAAAAAAAAAACTTTGTGATGCCTTTTCTCTTGCTTCATCTGTTCTTTAGTCCCAAAGGCCCTCACAAACACATTTTTTCTTCCGGGATGGTGTAGTTCTCTAACAATGTTCCCTCAAAGCGCTATAGCAGCTCTCCAGATTCCACGGAGCATGTACAGGGCGCGACAAGCCCTAGTGTGGGTATTTTTGAGCGAACTACCAACTGGCATTGTCTGCTTGCATACTATTTGCGTTTTCTTTTGTATATGCCATTTTAACCATTCTCTTTACCAGTGTTCCAATTGACTTATAACAAGAAGTGTTTTTAAAGCATTGTCTTGCTTTGCAGTTTTCGCTACTCTAGCCGCCATTCGCTAGTGAGCAGGTTTAGTAACTCAACATCATCTATCCGTATCAGTAAAGTTGTCCTTAATCCTGCTCCTTCCTTAAGACATGACTTTTTCCCACATACGTGATACTCCTGTCTTCTTTCATTTGTGGGTCGGTTCATAGTTCCTGCTTTGCATCCAAGAAAACAATTCCCAATATGGTATCCATAAACGCCCTCCTGGCCCCTTATCTTATCCAATCTCATATTAGAATATCTTGCTAATATCAACGAAACTTTCCTCGGTATTATCTTTACCTCCTAACATGACACGCTCATTCACCGTATTCACCGGTTATATAGACAAATCCCCACCGACGGTCGGAGAGACCCCCGAGGAGAGCCGCCCGACAGGCCATTGGTACGATGGTGGATAGTTCTTAAGATAGTAGCTAATTCCCTCGCGTCGACCCCCGTGCATTGCGCTATTCTCAATCTTGCCACGAACGTGGCACTTCGTCAATATCCCTATGGAAGCGCCTCATTTGCCACGTGCGGCGAGGTAATAAAGGGGTGGGGGAGTCAACGTGACAATTACGTTACTGTGCTCGTTTACCGACTATTCTTCCACCTGGACCGTCTTATCCTAAATGGCGGAGAGCGAGGCATCCGCTCTTCTTGGAGCATTAGACCTAGGAACAATCTCCCCCCCCCCCCCCCGTAATAAGGTGGGCTCCTCGCCTATGTTGGCCAGGGCTAGTTCAATCTCGGCCATCCAATCTAAGAGCGCCAAAACCCTCTCTCTATTGTGTACCGACCCCCCAAACGACATTCGAAGCGTTGAAGTCTACAGTCATTGCCACGGGCCCATGGGGGTAAGTCCGTATCGAAGCGGCGACTGAGGCCAATAATTCTTCAAACAGCTGTAAACAACAAGTGACCCTGAGAATCCCTAAGCCTAGGCAGCCTGAGCCGTGACCCGTAAGTGCGATGGCAGTGTCGAAACCAGTCTATCATACCGCGGCATCGGCTGTGTGTTCCGTGAACAGATTTGGCATGCGCCGAGCGAAGGCGACGTTTACCTCTGTAAGGAGACACAGCCCTGAGAACTATGCACGAAAGCAAAAAAATAGATAATAGACCGACGAGGACAAGAAAATATATAATAGACCGGCTCTCCTCTACCCGATCACTGACCTTTGTCTAGGCGGTCAAACCGTAACGCAAAACCATTCGGTGCGGGCCATGTGGAGCCGAGGGGGCCTAATATCGCATACCGCGATGGGTCTAGACTGGGTGACCTGCACCACCAGCACTGTGAGAACGTGCTGCAGGCTTCCGTCCCGGCGCTCGGGGGACTTATATAACATAGGGGTCGAAGCGGAGCGCCAGCAAAAGCTGCAAGTCGCAGCGTCCGCTCTACGACCTTCCTAAGAACTTTAAGTGAAAATTTGTTTATCTTGAAAGAAGGCCCAACCACAAGATGGCGTTGGCTACCCCGTGATTTAGAGAGGTAATCGAGGCTCTTCTAAGCCTCAGTAGCATAAAGGGCCACTCCTGAGGACGGTTTTGTGGCCGGGCCTTCTACCGCTCTCGGTACGCGGTGTCTAGTCCAGCCTGGAGAATCCCGATATCTTTATCTGTCTCTAACCGGCCTCCTGAGAGTCAGCTTGATGGTATCTACCGCGGCGTGTGTCTTGCAAAAGTCCTAGCCCAAACGGCGGAATACCTCCTTTAATAAGCAAGGATTTTGCAGAGCTCAGTCACCTTCGAAACGTGTCCTTCGAGGGCCATGTACGAGGTGTTGAATGCTTGACAACGAACCGCATCGGCAGTTACGCTCTATTGGGTCGCTGCTGCTCGGGGACGCGTCAGCAGGGCGCTTGCGGCTCACAACGGACTCGGCCAAGTTCTTGGTAACCACGACCGAGTCGATGGCGTCGATCAGTGGATCGCCCTCGACGGCGTGGGACGGCCATACCCGAAACCTCCGGCAAATTTCGAAATTTCGGATTAAATTTAACTCCAAGTAACCCTGGAAATTGTATGAATATGCGGGGGCTGCGGCAAGTCGGTTGGTAGAAACCGTTTATTGATTGTAGTTCAAATTAATCTTTTTACATAAATGTGGGAAGCTGTTCCTATTGCTATGGTGCTCATTCGCCTCGACAAGCAATCGCATCTGTGGCGTTACGCAACACTTCACGACCACGTAGTGACCATCCGCAGCCGCTTAGCAAGACAGGCAGGAGGGAAGGGCCATGGCAGCCTTTCTCCCCCGAGCGCCGTAAGAGAAAAAACATATGCAGCGCCGCCTGGTGGCCTACACGGAAACTGCGGTCATTGAGGTCACTCTGACGGCGGACGGCAGGCGTGTTTCCACAGCGGCGGAGCGTAGCGCCGCACGGAATCACAAAGTCATCAGCACAACTCCACACTGAGATCACCATGGTAGAGGCAAGGTTGACGCACGGTACACTAGCGAGGTCCAGTACAACCATCCGTGTCGAGAACGTACGTCCGTTCTCGTCGATGGAGAGTAACAGACAACGTGCCGTCTCCTCTCCTAACAATCCTAGAACGTTGTACCTTTTACAGTTCCACAGTACAGTTTTAACTTTCCTCACTCTTTCCACCCGTCTACCCTGCACCCACAACAATTGCGGTGTCATTCTCCCCACAGTAATTCCATGTAGGGAAATCTTCATTTTTTATGATTGGGAAACGTCAATTCCACAGATGTCGTAGACGCCAGACAGGTCGACTCCGCAGAGAATTCAGTATGTGATTTGTTTGCTGCTTTACCTCTTAGATGAAAACCCTGAGAGCATTTTGTATTGACGCTTTTCACGATTTCGCAGCGCTTTCCTGAAGGAAACCTATTTGTTGTTGGGTTGCTTTCCCTTTTGATCTTTAAGGTTGCAGAGAATAAAGAAGCAAGCATATTTGCACATGCTCTTAGCACGGCTGACTGCATTTATTATACTACAGACTAGTATACTTGGTAACATTGTATCGATCAAATCTCTAGCGCACTAGTCCCCTAGACTATGCTGTCACATTTTTAGTAGTCCTATAAAAAAAACTTCCGTTCTGCTGAATTACTTTGTGGGTCAGGACCTTGATGTATAGGCGGCGTCTCTGAACAAGCTATGTGCTTTACGGAGCTTGAAATTAATGTGTGCAAATGCCTTCCAAGAAATGTCAATAAACAAACAGTTGAACAGTTTCGTTCATCTCAACACCGTTTTTACAACAAACGACTAAGTGCGGCTTGAGAAGTCAAAAGCCTGCCTATAGACCATGAGTGTACAGAGCAGTGTACTAGAGTGTCTAGATGCTTCTTAATAATTTTTCGCAAGGATTTTTGTAAAAACACTCTTTAAAATGTTCAACATAAATGTCACTCTGTATTTTTCAAATGTTTAACTTAAATGTCACCCTGTATTTTTAAAATGTATAACTTAAATGTCACCCTGTATTTTTAAAATGTTAGTTTAAATTCCACCTTGTACTTGTTAAAATGTTTAACTTAAGTTCACCCTGTCTGCTTCAGAGAGTCTTCTATTTAAGAAAGGAACATGCTTTTACACACGCCCGCTGGTATTAATGGCGGGTAGTGTGGGCCTCAACACCGGTGGAGAGTATATGGCTCAATCATGTCTGCGTGTAATACCCACGAAAGAGCCTCGGAGACCCTAACGAGTTTGAATGCAGCCAACATCGTAGCCTCCGACAAAGAGGGATGCGCACTAACGATTTCTGCTAATTAATGCCGACCCATTTATTTCTGCCAACTTTTGTAGCAACAGAGGTGAGACTTTATCTGTTTCGGTCCCAACCACAATAAGAAGTTCTCTGTTCCTCGCAAAACGAGGTTGTTCCATTTTTCTTTTAGTATCTTTAGCGACAACATGGCGCATACATTACTAGAGTGGTGGGTCCTTGGACTTGAACTGTCGTCAGTTGAGAATGTAACGGCGTCTTGTTTTGTTGCAACCATCTTTGGGGCATGACTTGAGCTCATCGTGATGACAACTGTGGGTGGATGAGGGTTAAAAGTGCATTTTCATCATTACCATCATCATCATTCATCTTACAATTACGATGCTGATGATGATGGTGGTTAACGCTAACTGAGATGATAGTGAGGATTCTGAAGGAGATGCTGCCGATTACGATGATGATAAAGACAGTCGTAATTATGATGATATTACCATTAATTATAATGAAGGTAATGGTAAGTAAGAAGCGGTGATAGTAATTTATGGGAGTGGTGGTGGGATACCGTATGAGAGTTAGTGGTGGCTCAACGATGAACGGTGTGGTCGTTCCTCAACGCTTCATGATTAATGACAAGACTTGTTCTTTTTGCTTCGACTGCAATGCCGCCTACCGTGGAAGCATCAGAAGTTTCGCTTCTCAGTCAAGATTTAACGTGCACGGAATTGCTATCGCATTGATTCGTAAGGCGGGCCCCATATACACAAGTGTGCAACTGCGGGGATCGAACCCGTGCTCTTATGTACCATCCACGGTCGCAAGGTGCACGCGAATGCACCACGTCACCGGGTTCGACATCATGCAGCTCAGCTTATGGTGACGCTTTGCATTGGTCATATTCGTGCCACAAGAACATGGGTGAGCTGCGAAAACCTCAGTCAACCTTGGCGGAGGCTGAACTCCATCTCTTTTCAAGTTTGAATTCCTTGAAGTTTGATTACAGTGCATTGTCAATATTGTCGGACGTTCTAGTGTAGTAGGGGAATAATGGCGGACGTTCCAAAGACGTCACGCTCAGGTCTTGATGTGTAAAAGCAGCTGAATTTGCCAGGCTTACGGGCTAGGGAGGGTCTCGAAGTTGAACCTGTCTTCTGCCAGGAAAATTTCGTTTCACGCCAATTGTCTCCTCCCTTCTGAGCCTGAGACACCGAATGTAAACTGCCACGTTTAAATGGCTTCGCAGCGGAAAGCTCTTGGAAAGCCCTGTTTTAGAGGAAGGTTCGAAAAAATGTCTTCTGCTTGCCGGTGTAACCAAGAAATAGTAACTGGGCTTTGATGTATTAGATATTAGACATTTTCGTGCATGTTTAAAATCCTGCAGACGCTTGAACAGCGATTGATGACACTTGTGGGTAGAATTGCGCGCTTAATGAGGCGCACCATAGAACGTCACAGAAGTATTGTGTAGCAGCAAAAACATAGAACATTCATGCTTGTATTGGAAACGACCGCACACTATCGTTAGGGTCTATCAAAAAAGAGCACCTGAAAAAAAACAGATTCATGGTACGTACTGAAAATATAATTGCAACACATAAAAACGGCGTTTCTGTACTGTTGCATATACTTTACTGTTATTGATGTATATATATATATATATATATATATATATATATATATAAACATGTTCTAAGAGACGAAAGATAGAAGCATCAAAATTTTAATAACATGGAGGAATTGTTCGGATGTTACAAAGCCTTGTTTCATTCAGATAGAAAGTACGATAATAGGCTACGATAAGTTACGATAATAAGCCGCACCGATATAAGTAAGTTAAAAAAGGGCGTTGTTGTTTTACCGGAACCATTGACGGAGACCTGCCTAAAAGTGCTGCCTTCTGATATCAGCATATAACATAAGATAGGCACTTAGTCCCGTCTAATTGTATCAGCGGTCTCTGTCGAACGTTGCTTTATTCCTATCGTCGATAAAACCTCACTTTTGGTGACAAAATGATTAGCGCTTCGTTTACCACGAGATCCGCTTGCAGAGGTGACCACTATCCGCGTTGGAAGCGTAAATGTAGTTTTTAAAAACACAGGACTCATCACATGTACCCACTCTCGAAATACCTACGACGCTTGATTTTAACTGTTGGCATCTACAACTAGTAAGTGAAAAAATATACATAGCGGAGGAAAACCACCGCACGGTGTGCGGCCTTTACATTGATGCATTCGCCCTTCAATCATTACCAAATTATTGTTTGAATTTAGATATTTATTTGTTTAGACTTATTGTTTACATACTTATCGTTTACAGGCTTATTGTTTACATGCTTGTTGTGTATATGCTTATTGTTTACATACATTTACATGGTTAATGTTTACATGATTATTGTTTACATGATTATTGCTTACATGATTATTGTTTACATGATTATTGTTTACATACATACGCCAACGCAGCAAAGACAAGCAATGCTGGATCTGTAGTGGTTGTGTGAGCTGCACGCGGCAAACGCGTTATACTTTAGACCTGGGTCTATAACTCGTTGTTTGTACAATATTTACATAAATACTCGCGTAGGTTTTTGTGAACAATGAATCAGAGTTAAGATGCCAGGTGTGCACCAGTTGCATAACTGAATGAAACATTTTGTTTAGCTCGAAGCGTAGGCGTTGAAGAGCTTGGAAATGATGGACTTTGAGTTGCCTTTCGGCTTAGTGCCCGCTGGCGGCAGAAGCTCGTCACACCTGGGGTTGCTGTCGAAACCCTGACAGACGACTTCAAGCAGGTTTGAGCTGCTGAGCTTCAGCACGATTTGGCCGTACTGAATGGCTTCATTGCCACATTTGTTTTCGACGACGTCCGAGGAACACTTGTTGTAGCGGGAGTATACACAGCAGGCCGCCGTGATACGGTCCTTCAAGGCCACCTCCTCGACCCTCTCCAGGCCGGCCTGCACATCACTGAGGCATTTGCGTCCCTCAGGCTGAGCTCTGGCAAGACAGGGGGCGTGCTTTAGGTATCCATTGCGAAGTTCATCACCCTTCGTGCAGAACTTGTCGCCGGTCAGTCGGGCGCCCTCCGTCGCAAACTGAATGAGTTGCCGTTGTATAGATGTAGCACACCGGGTAGCGTAGTTGAAGAAGCATTGCTTGGCCTCTTGGCCAATGCCACAGTACCTGTCGACTTCCCTTTCGGTGGCTGGAACCTTACTTACGCTCGCTCCCAGCGCTGTGCATAAGTCGAGCTCACGTAGATGACAATAATCAGCCGCTAAGGCTATTGACGACAGCCCGGCGACCACCACGAGGACCGTGGCCATGACGTGTTGTTTCTGCATCTCTCGTGTTGGATACGGAATGATCGCTTGCCCAAGAAGAACTGAACAGACAACCAAGCTAGTCAAGGCTTGCAATCAAAGTGTAAAGACAAGTCTGAATACCATGTCTTATATAGGTCGGTTGTGGCCAGGCTGGGAGATATGTCTGCTGGCCTCTGGTCCAGACTGGGAAAGATGCCTGCTGGCCTCTGGTGCAGGCTTCGGCTCCCGCTGCGGTGACATATGGTCACAGTAGAAAGAAACCCCGCCTCACATGCACGCCTTCGTATCCCCTCCACCGCGGGCTGGGCCCAGCAGTATGCCGATCGCCGCCTTCGTCTTCAATGTCTTCGCCTCGGTTTCCCGACCTCATCGAAGACACTCATGATAGGGGAGACCTCTGCTCAAACAATTCGCCCTGATCCCCATACTCGCGAATAGCATCAAGGCTAACATCGTTGTTGTGTCACCGGAACCATTGCCGGAGTCTCGCCTGAAGGTGCGGCTGCCTGATATCAGCAAACATAGGATAGGCACTTAGTCACCATCTAATATGCATCAGCTGCCTCTGTAGAGCGTTCCTCTATTCCTATCATGGATAAAACCTCACTTTTCGTGACGAAATGGTAATCATCATTAGCGCTTCGTTTTACCAAGAGATCCGCTTGCAGAGGCAACCACTAGCCGCGTTGGAACCGTGAATGCAGTTTTAAAAATACACAGGACTCATCACATGTATCCAGCCTCTACGAAATGTCTACGGCGGTTGATTTTAATTGTTGGCATCTAAATACTTTTCGGGCTGAACTTCAGCCAAGATTTAACGTACACGGAACTGCTTTTCGCAATGCTTCATAGACGGATCCCCATGAATACAAATGTGCAACGGTGGGGCTCGAACCCGCGCACCTATGTGTCTTCTCCGGTTGCGAGGCGCAGGCGGAATGCGCCACGCCACCGGGCTCGACAATTGTTGGCATCTACTACTAGTGAGTGTATAAATATGCATACCGGGGGAAAACGACCGCATGGTGTGCCGTAATTACGGATATGCTGACGTGTTTGTCCTCCAATTAAGACCAAACGTTTGTTTGAATTTAGATATTTATTTGTTTAGCCCTATTGTTTACATACCTATCGTTTACATGCTTATTGTTTACGCACTTATTGTTTAGACAAGACAGATCGTGTAAATAACATGTTTTTGTGGCGGATGGCGAGGGCACTGAAAACTTAAAACGCTAACAGCGCAATTGTCGGGATACAATAAACCGACTATTATATGTATCTAGGTAACGATTTGTAAAATGTAAATAATGTCCCCCTTTGACAAAATAAAGAAGCATTTGAATTGAATTTACATACTCATTGTTTACATGCATACGTCAGCGCAGCAGAGACAAGCAACGCTGGGTCTGCTATGGTTGTTTGGGCTGCACGCGACAAGCGCGTTGTACTTTAGACCTACTAGTAGAGCAAAGTTTTCAGGCTGACCCTTAGCCAAGATTTAACGTCTACGGGACTGCTTTTCGCATTACTTCATAGACGGTCCCCCAAACATACAAATGTACAACGATGGAGTTCGAACTCGCGCACCTATGTGTCTCCGCCTGTTGCGAGGCGCAGACGAATGCACCACGGCACCGGGCTCGACTTTAGACCTACTAGTTAGTATAGAAATATACATAGCGGGGGAAAACGGCTGCACGGTGCGCCGTATTTTTTTTTATTAAACGCACCCCGAAACGGGGGGATATTTATTTTCCAGATAAGTTGTTACAGTTGCGCGCTTGGCGGCTACTGCGCCATGCAAAAAGGCTGTTTACAAAGGTTTTCTTTGCGGTGGCTTTTGCGTATAAATTTGCGCCCCTTCGTGTTGGTATTACGACCTTATTAAAAAATATTGCAAGGTTTTCTCGTTCTGACAGATTTATCGAACATTTTGGTATCGTTGTCTTTTAAAAGCTGTAAAATTGAATCACATTCGATCTCTTTAGGGTCAATATTGCACCTGTATCCGACGCGTTTTAAAAATCTGTTGTGTTTTGTAGAGATGAGTTTCTTGTCTCTCGCAAGGCCTGTATTCCAAACAAGAGACGCGTACAGTATCACTGGTAACACATATTGTTTGTAAAGACTGACGTAGAGCCTAGCGTCCGACAGTAAAAACGTCTGCATAATCCAGTTAACTTTCCTGGATGCGCGGGCGACAGTTTCCGTTATATGTGCGCTATATTTTAAACTAGTGCAAGTTAATACACCTAAGTCTTTCATGATCGTTGCAGACTGTAGATTCTCACCGCCAAGGGTATAGGAGTACCTAGGATTTGTTTTACCAAAATGTAGAATAGCGCACTTTTGTACGGACAGTTTGAGATCAAGTTTACAAACCCATTCAAAGAAGTTACCTAATACTGCTTGTAAAGCCGCAGCCTTAACATCATCATCAACAATAGTATAAATTTTAATATCGTCTGCATAAATTTTCATATGTACATGTTTCGGGACGATGTGTTTCAATGAATCAGTGTACAATATGTACATAAGCGGACCAAGTATGGTGCCCTGTGGACAGCCAGAAGTGACTCGAGCACAGGATGATAGGCAGTCATGAACACGTACGCAGAAAGTTCTGTTACGTAAGAATGCAGCTACCCACTCAACTATTTTTCTGCCGACACCATAACTACGGAGGACCTGCAGGAGTTTATTATGTGTGACCGTTTCAAATGCCGACTTGAAGTCAAAATATATGCAATCGAATGGCTTGCTGTCATTTAGCATCAAGGCCCAATCATTTTGTGTTTCAAGGAGTTGCAGGACCGTAGAGTAGCCTGGTCGATAGGCGAACTGTTCTCTTGAAATAAGTCCCTGAAGATTAGCGTTGTTGTAAACGGCTTCAGCGATTACGCTCTCAAAGAGTTTGCTGGCAACAGAAGTAAGCGATACAGAACGTTTGTTTTGTGCATCAGTCTTGTCCCCCTTCTTATGCACCGGGCACACGATGGCCACAGCGGAACAAATCAGGTACAGTTCCTTCTTCAAGAGAACGTCGAAATATTAGCGATAAAGGTATACATACTGAACGGTCGCATCGCTTATATACGAACGCGCTTATACCATCCGGTGTTTCGCTCTGTTTATTTGAGAGCTTCCTGAGATGTCGAGTCAGGTTTTCAGGGGAGCTGTCAACGTCTTCAACGTATTTGAGATTTTCTGCTGTATGTACATCAGGTTGCGGCCGACGGGATCGCTCTGCTAATTCACTAGGAGACGGATAAGTTGTGGCGAAGACGTCACGGAGTAATTCAGCCTTCGCAGAGTTCTCAGTAGCGAACGATCCATCCTGCCTTTTGATTGCGCCAACACAGTCTTTGATTTTGAGCCGTTTTCTTACGTATTTATGGATTGTTGATTGGTTTCCATGTTGAGCTATGGAGCTTTCCTCGATGATTCTCTTACGATGCAGAACTTTTTGAAGTTCTTTTTGAATTGTCTTAGTGGTAGCTTCAACATTTGAGGTCGCTAGACGATTCGTGAGACGTTGCAGAACTGAGTCGAACCTGTGCGCTCCGCCAACAGTTTTGCATGGCACCAACGAGTCCTGCAGCATGTGCATGTACTCGATAAAATGATTATACATTTCGTTAGAGTTCGTGCAGGTAGAAAATAAAAAGTTCCAGTCGGTAGCAAGAAGATTGCAGACCATCCCATCATAGTCTCCGTTAGCATAGCCCAGAAAGGTCGGAATGTACAGAGGAGGAGGTGGGCCCAGAGCTATCGTGAAGCTGACCATGTTATGATCACTAGCAATGGGAGCAGGAAAACAAACGACATTGTCGACGGATTCATCGTTTGCAAATTCTAGATCAAGTAAGTTTTGGCCTCTGGTGGGTTTCTTCACGAGTTGATCGAGACCAGCTGTGCTAATAAATTGAAGCAGAAGATCTTCCTTACTTGCTCGTTCACAATCGTCCACCTCATAGCCGTCCTTATTGGACTCACGGTACGAAGAGATGGAGTTAGTCCAATCGATGTCGCCTTGGTTGAAGTCACCAGCAACAACGACGCTGCTGTCAATAGAGGTGAGTTGTTCCAAGTCGGTGACAAGTGTGACCATGTTACGATAGAGCTCTGCTGCTGTACCAGAAGGGCTAAAATAAGAGCAGATGAGTTGCACTCGGCTGCTGGGCAACAGAAGATTGACGGCAACTGTCTCAGATGATGTCATGACGGTCACCGGGGCACAGGGTATTTGGGCGTCGACTAAAAGCAGAACTCCACCTCCGGATTGGGCATTTCGATCTTTGCGAAAGACCTCAAATCTGCCATTGGCAGATAGTTCAGCACATGAAATCCCATCGTTAAGCCAGGTTTCTGTTATGAAGATAATGTCGATTTTAAGAGCTATCATATACTTAGCCAGACAGTCGATTGCGCCAGGTTTTTCAAAGAGCGCGTGTTTTAAAGAATGCATTTCAGTTAAGGTAATTTGTCAGTATGTTGTTCGTTGTAAATATTTTCTAGGCTAGGTTCATTATTGTTGTCTTACGTCTGCGTTGGGGGTGTGACGATTTCCCTGATGGTCATTGGGCAGAATGAGAGTCGATGACGTCACTATCTCTCAGACGGCCAGAGAACTCTTTTATTTTAGCTCCAGAATTCCAAATAGACGGTTCGAATACTACTTTATAGCCGACGCCGTATGTGTTCCATCTTCTTCCATGACTCACTATTTCCAGTTTTCTGCTTTAGAGTGACATTTGGCGGGGGTCGAACAGTAGACAGAGCAGAGCGAGAATGGCTCCGATTTCGATTTGGGGCCAAGGGACGGTTCAGACTGCGGCCGCGCGATAGACTTGCAGCACGGTTTCCTTCTGTCTGGTTATTTTGCCTTGACACCTGTATCTGTTGAGACTGCAGCAGTTTATAACATTTTTTGTCCAGGCGGTTGTTTTTCATTTCTAGTTCAGTGTTGTTTGTCTCCAGCTGGCCAACAGCTGACTGTAGCGTTTTCGTTTGGTTAGTGAGATATTTCACGACGGTGAGCACATCAGACTCTAAGTCCATATCGTCATCTGCATTGTCGCCTGGCAACGGGGGACTACACTTCGCACATTTATAGCTGTTCTTTATCTCATCCTTCTTCGCTTCGGCATATGAGTAAGACGTTCACTTCAGATGCACCCACAACTGGCACTCAATGCATTTCATTTGAGTAGCTCTTCCTAGTGTCATGTTGCAATTGGGACAGGCAAGGTTATCTTTGAGCTTTTTGGAATTGTTCGAAACCTCAATGTTTTGATCCGAGTTTGTTTGTTTACGTTTTACTCCTTGCATGTTTTTATTTACGGATATACTGATGCGTTCACCTTTCAGTCAATACCAAATTATCGTTTGAATTTAGATATTTATTTGTTTGGACTTATTGTTTACATACTTATTGTTTATATGCTTATTTTTTACATACTTACTGTCTATATGCTTATTGTTTACATACTTATGGCTTACATGATTATTGTTTACGTACTTATTGTTAACATTTCTCAGCGCAGCAGAGACAAGCAACACTGGGTCTGTAGTGATATTTTGGGCTGCACACGGCAAGCGCGTTATACTTTAGACCTGTTTCTATGACTCGTTGTTTATACAATATTTACACAAATACTCTTGTAGTTCTTTTGTACAATGGTTTAGAGTTAAGATGCCAGGTGTGCGCCAGTTGCATAACTGGATGCAACATTTTGTTTAGCGCGAAACATAGGCGTTGAAGAGCTTGGAAATTATGGACTTTGAGTTGCCTTTCGGCTTAGTGCCCGCTGGCGGCAGGAGCTCGTCACACCTGGGGTTGCTGTCGAAACCCTGACAGATGACTTCAAGCAGGTTTGAGCTGCTGAGCTTTAGCACGATTTGGCCGTACTGAATGGCTTCCTTGCCACATTTGTTTTCGACGACGTCCGAGGAACACTTGTTGTAGCGGGAGTAGACACAGCAGGCCGCCGTGATACGATCCTTCAAGGCCACCTCCTCGACCCTCTCCAGGCCAGCCTGCACATCACTGAGGCATTTGCGTCCCTCAGGCTGAACTCTGGCGAGACAGGGAGCGTGCTTCAGGTATCCATCGCGAAGCTCGTCACCCTTCGTGCAGAACTTGTCGCCGGTCAGTCGTGCGCCCTCCGTCGCAAACTGAATGAGTTGCCGTTGTATAGATGTTGCACACCGGGTAGCGTAGTTGAAGAAGCATTGCTTGGCCTCTTGGCCAATACCACAGTACCTGTCGACTTCCCTTTCGGTGGCTGGAACGTTACTTACGCTCGCTCCCATCGCTGTGCATAAGTCGAGCTCACGTAGATGACAATAATCACCCCCTAAGGCTATTGAGGACAGCCCGGCGACCACCACGAAGACCGTGGCCATGACGCGTTGGTTCTGCATCTCTCGTGTTGGATACGGAATGATCGCTTGCCCAAGAAGAACTGAACAGACAACCGAGCTAGTCAAGGCTTGCAATCAAAGTGTAAAGACAAGTCTGAATACTTTGTCTTATATAGGTCGGTTGCGGCCACGCTGGGAGAGATGTTTGCTGGTCTCCGGTCCAGGCTTCGGCTCCAGCTGCGGTGACCGATGGTCGCAGAGGAAGGAAACCTCGCCTCACGTACACCTCCTCATCCTCTCCACCGCTGGCTGGGCCCAGCAGTCCGCCGATCGCCACCTTCCTCTTCAGTGTCTTCGCCTCGGTTCTTCGACCTCACCAAAGATACTCATCTCTGCTCAAACAATTTCCCCTGACCCCCATAATCGCGAATAGCATCAAGGCTAACATTAACAATATCAATAGCAAAGACAAGCCTGTCTCAGTAACTGGATCTGTCTGTTCAGCCCCCCCCCCCTTCCCCTCATTATTTAGAACGACCTGATTTTAGTGGACTCGTGAGCAAGAGCGTTGTGTCGCCGGAACCATTGCCGGAGTCTCGCCTGAAGGTGCTGCCGCCGCGGGAATATCAGCAAACAAAAGATAGGCACTTAATCACCACATAATTGCACCAGCGGCCTGCCTCTATAGAGCGTTCCTTTATTTCTATCGTCGATAAAACCTCAATTTTCGTGACGAAATGGTAATCATCATTAACGCTTCGTTTCACCGCGAGATCCGCTTGCAGAGGCAAGCACTATCCGCGTTAGAACCGTAAATGCAATTCTTAAAAAAATTTACACCGTACTCATCACATGTGCCCACCCTTGAAATACCTACGGCGGTTGATTTTACATGTTGGCATCTAAATACCTTTCGGCTGAATCTCAGCCAAGATTTAACGTCCACGGGACTGCTTTTCGCAATGCTTTATAGACAGACCCCCATAAATACAAATGTGCATCGGTGGGGCTCGAACCCGCGCACCTATGTGCCTTCTCTAGTTGCGAGGCGCAGGCGGAATGCACTACGCCACCGGGCTCGACCATAGTTGGCATCTACTACTGGTGAGTGTAGAAATATGCATAGCGGGGGAAAAACGGCTGCACGGTGTGCCGCATTGACGGATATGCTGATGCGTTCGCCTTTCAATCATTACCAAATGATTGTTTAAATTTAGATATTTTTTTTGTTTGTACTTATTGTTTACATACTTATTATTTACATGCTTATTGTTTACATGCTTATTGTTTACATACTTATTGCTTGCATGCTCATTGTTCTCATACTTATTGTTTACATGATTAGTGTTCACGTACTTATTTTTTAGGCAAGACAGATCGTGTAACTAACATGTTTTCATGGCGGATGGCGAGGACATTGGTGAACCTAAAACGTTAACAGCGCAATTGCCGGCATACAAGTAAGCCGAGTATTGTATGTATCTAGGTAACGATTTGTAAAATGTAAATAGTATCCTCCTTTGACAAAATAAAGGCGCATTTGAATTGAATTTACATACTATGTGTTTACATGCATACGTCCGCGCAGCAGAGACAAGCAACGCTGGGTCTGTTATGGTTGTTTGGGCTGCACGCGGCAAGCGCGTTATACTTTAGACCTACTACTAGTGAAGTAAAGTTTTCAGGCTGACCCTCAGCCGAGATTTAACGTCTACGGGACTGCTTTTCGCATTGTTTCATAGACGGACCCCCCAAACATACAAATGTGCAACGGTGCGGTTCGAACCCGCGCACCAGTGTGTCTCCTCCGGTTGCGAGGCGCAGACGAATGCACCCACTACGCCACTGGGCTCGACTTTAGACCTACTAGTGAGTGTAGAAATATCCATAACGGGGGAAAACGGCTGCACGGTGCGCCGTATTTACGGATAAACGGATGCGTTCGCCCTTCAATCATTACCAAATTATTGTTTGAATTTAGATATTTATTTGTTTAGACGTATTGTTTCCACACTTATCGTTTATATGCTTATTGTTTACATACTTATTGTATAAATGCTCATTGTTTACATACGTATTGGTTGTATGAATATTGCTTACATGATAACTGTTTACGTACTTATTGTTTACATTTTTCAGCGCAGCAGAGACAAGCAATGCTGGGTCTGTAGTGATTGTTTGGGCTGCACGCGGTAAGCGCGTTATATCTTAGACCTGTTTCTGACTCGCTGTTTGTACAATATTTACATAAATACTCGTGTAGGTTTTTTGTACAATGGTTTAAAGTGAAGATGCCAGGTGTGCACCAGTTGCATAACTGGATGAAGCATTTTGTTTAACTCGAAGCGTAGGCGTTGAAGAGCTTGGAAATGATGGATTTTGAGTTGCCTTTCGGCTTAGTGCCTACTGGCGGCAGGAGCTCGTCACACCTGGGGTTGCTGTCGAAACCCTGACAGATGACTTCAAGCAGGTTTGAGGTGCTGACCTTCAGCACAATTTGGCCGTACTGAATGGCTTCATTGCCACATTTGTTTTCGACGACGTCCGAGGAACACTTGTTGTAGCGGGAGTATACACAGTAGGCCGCCGTGATGCGATCCTTCAAGGCCACCTCCTCGACCCTTTCCAGGCCAGCCTGCACATCACTGAGGCATTTGCGTCCCTCAGGCTGAACTCTGGCGAGACAGGGAGCGTGCTTCAGGTATCCATCGCGAAGTTCGTCACCCTTCGTACAGAACTTGTCGCCGGTCAGTCGGGCGCCCTCCGTCGCAAACTAAATGAGTTGCCGTCGTATAGATGTTGCACACCGAGTAGTGTAGTTGAAGAAGCATTGCTTGGCCTCTTGGCCAATGCCACAGTACCTGTCGACTTCCATTTCGGTGGCTGGAACCTTATTTACGCCCGCTCTCATCGCTGCGCATGAGTCGAGCTCACGTAGATGACAATAATCACCCGCTAAGGCTATTGAGGACAGCCCGGCGACCACCACGAGGACCGTGGCCATGACGTGTTGCTTCTGCATCTCTCGTGTTGGATACGGAAGAATCGCTTGCCCAAGAAAAAGTGAGCTGACAATCGAGCTAGTCAAGGCTTGCAATTAAAGTGTGAAGACAAGTCTGAATCAACAATATCAATGACAAGCCTGTCTCAGTAACTGGATCAGTCTGTTCGTCCCCCTTCCTCTCATTGTTTAGAACGACTTGATTTTGGTGGGCTCGTGAACAAGAGCGTTGTGTCACCGGAATCACTTTTCGTGACGAAATGGTAATCATCATTAGCGCTTCGTTTTACCACGAGATTCGCTTGCAGAGGCAACCACTAGCCGCGTTGGAACCGTGAATGCAGTTTTTAAAAAATACACAGGACTCATCACATGTACCCACCCTCGAAATGTCTACGGCGGTTGATTTTAATTGTTGGCATCTAAATACTTTTCGGGCTGAACTTCAGCCAAGATTTAACGTCCACGGGACTGCTTTTCGCAATGCTTCATAGACGGACCCCCATAAATACAAATGTGCAACGGTGGAGCTCGAACCCGCGCACCTGTGTCTTCTCCGGTTGCGAGGCGCAGGGGGAATGCACCACGCCACCGGGCTCGACAATTCTTGGCATCTACTACTAGTGAGTGTAGAAATATGCCGTATTTACGGATATGCTGATGCGTTTGCCCTTCAATCATTACCAAATTTTTGTTTGAATTTAGATATATATTTGTTTAGACTTATTGTTTACATACTTATCGTTTACATGCTTATTGTTTACGTACTTATTGTTTCGACAAGACAAATCGTGTAAATAACATGTTTTCGTGGCGGATGGCGAGAGCACTGAGAACTTAAAACGCTAACACCGCAATTGTCGGCACACAATAAACCGACTGTTATATGTATCTAGGTAACGATTTGTAAAATGTAAATAATCTCTCCCTTTGACAAAATAAAGGTGCATTTGAATTGAATTTACATACTCAATGCTTACGTGTATATGTCAGCGCAGCAGAGACAAGCAACGCTGGGTCTGTTATGTTAATTTGGGCTGCACGCGGCAAGCGCGTTACACCTTAGACCTACTAGTAAAGTAATGTTTTCGGGGTAACCCTTAGCCAAGATTTAACGCCTACGGGACTAATTTTCGCGTTGCTTTATAGACGGACCCCCAAACATACAAATGCACAACGGTGGGGTTCGAACTCGCGCACCTATGTGTCTCCGCCGGTTGCAAGGCGCAGACGAATGCACCACGCCACCGGGCTCGGCTTTAGACCTACTAGTTAGTGTAGAAACATACATAGCGGGAGAAAACGGCTGCACGGTGCGCCGTATTTACGGATATAGTGATGCGTTCGCCCTTCAACCAATACCAAATTATTGTTTGAATTTAGACATTTATTTGTTTAGACTTTCCATAATTATCGTTTATATGCTTATTGTTTACATACTTATTGTATACACAGTCATTGTTTATATACTTATTGTTTGTATATTTATTGCTTAAATGATTATTGTTCACGTACTTATTGTTTACATACTTATTGTTTACAATTTTCAGTGCAGCAGAGACAAGCAACACCGGGTCTGTAGTGATTGTTTGGGCTGCACGCGGCAAGCGCGTTATACTTTAGACCTGTTTCTATGACTCGTTGTTTGTACAATATTTACATAAATACTCGTGTAGATTTTTTTGTACAATGGTTCAGAGTGAAGATTCCAGGCGTGCACCAGTTGCATAACTGGATGAAACATTTTGTTTAGCGCGAAGTGTAGGCGTTGAAGAGCTTGGAAATGATGGACTTTGAGTTGCCCTTCGGCTTAGTGCCCGCTGGCGGCAGAAGCTCGTCACACCTGGGGTTACTGTCGAAACCCTGACAGATGACTTCAAGCAGGTTCGAGGTGCTGAGCTTCAGCACGATTTGGCCGTACTGAATGGCTTCATTGCCACACTTGTTTTCGACGACGTCCGAGGAACACTTGTTGTAGCGGGAGTATACACAGCAGGCCGCCGTGATGCGATCCTTGAAGGCCACCTCCTCGACCCTTTCCAGGCCAGCCTGCACATCACTGAGGCATTTGCGTCCCTCAGGCTGAACTCTGGCGAGACAGGGAGCGTGCTTCAGGTATCCATCGCGAAGTTCGTCACCCTTCGTGCAGAACTTGTCGCCGGTCAGTCGGGCGCCCTCCGTCGCAAACTGAATGAGTTCCCGTTGTATAGGTGTTGCACACCGGGTGGTGTAGTTGAAGAAGCACTGCTTGGCCTCTTGGCCAATGCCACAGTACCTGTCGACTTCCATTTCGGTGGCTGGAACCTTATTTACGCCCGCTCCCATCGCTGCGCATAAGTCGAGCTCACGCAGATGACAATAATCACCCGCTAAGGCTATTGAGGACAGCCCGGCGACCACCACGAGGACCGCGGCCACGACGTGCTGTTTCTGCATCTTGCGTGTTGGAAACGGAGGAATCGCTTACCCAAGAAGAAGAAGAAGAAGAAGTGAGCAGACAACCGAGCTAGTCAAGGCTTGCAATCAAAGTGTGAAGACAAGTCTGAATCCGGTGTCTTTTATAGGTTGGCTGTTGCGGCCAGACTGCGGGAGAGATGTCTGTCGGTGTTTGCTGGCCTCCGGTCCAGGCTTCGGGTCCCCCGGTGCGGTGACCAATGGTCACAGAAGAAAGAAACCCCGCCTCACGTGCCCCTCCTCATCCTCTCCACCGCGGGCTGGGTCCAACAGCCTGCCGATCGCCGCCGTCCTTCCTATTCAACGTCTTTCGCCACGGTTTTCCGACCTCACCAAAGATACTCACGATAGGGGACACCGCTACTCAAACAATTTCGCCTGACCTCCATACTCACGAATAGCATCAAGGCTAACATCAACAACGTCAATAGCAATAGCAATGACACGCCTGCTTCAGTGACTGGGTATCGACGACCATGGGCGGCGGCGCACATCACGGACACAGAGCTCTCCTCGGGTTGAGTTAAACTTCGTTGCCGCACGAATTTATTTACATCGTCGTTGGTTTTACGGATTTCAGAACGAGTCTTAAAAAGAGAGATGTTTTGGAAAAAAACAGAGTCAGGCAGGTCAAGTTCACTTCGACACTAGTGAACGGCATATACTATAGCATATTTGTCGCTTTGGATGAGTTGATCATCATTGTTCTCAGTGCTACTATGAACACTGCTGTTGCATAATGAACAATAGCAACAAAACGATCTGCCACAGTGAGTTGCGCAGCTTTTCACATAACGAATAGGGTTTTCGTAGGCAAAAGGTCAAGTATTTATATAGGCGCCTACGTTAAAAGGGCGTCTTTTTTCAATGAAAAGTTGTCTAGCAAATAGAATAGTAATAAATAATAGTCTACAGATGCATGGTAAGATGATGGTTTGAGATGAGTTATTGAGTTCCCAGCACAGGTAGCGAATTTTTGGCAGGTTGGAACTATTTGCGTAAGAACACGCATTATTATGCGTAAAAAACTGTTTTGATTGATGATTTGTATTATGTCGTAAAGTGTGAGTAAGTTTTTTTAGTTTGCTTGTTTAAAGCCGGCTACAAATGGTATATTGATCGCATACATTGTTTCCAAAAAGAATGCCTCTGACATTTGAACAATAGCACAGCACAACCTCATTTGAGACTAGATCTCTCTAGAATTTATCGCTGAAACTGTCTGTGCTCTTCTAATATTTCCATTTAATATTTTTCGGGCGCAAATCTGATAAATAGAGAAACGGCCGATATATATATATATATATTCCTGCCGTCACGGTCTTTATGCAAACGCAAGCATCACGCATAGATGTTTTTAATTTACGTGTGTCGTTAACAAAAATTATGAATAAGGTGGATACTACAGTTTTGTAAGCGACTATATATATATTCCTCTTCTATATATATATATATATTTATATATAGAGAGAGAGATAGAGAAAGGAGAGAGGCGATGAGACAGAACGATGTAAAACAGAAACGGAACCGGATAGCCTGAACCAGCAGGATCCAGACGATTGCTCTAAAGGTCCCGGCTCATATGCGTATGAATCCGCGACACAAAGCCATGCTTCACTAAAGAAAGGCGCTTCTAGCTTGCTTCCTCTGTTTGGTATCGGCATCAAATATTTATATTTTATTTTATCTTGTTGTTATTGTTGTTGTTGTTGTAGTTTATTCGAATTAGTTAGTAATCATTTCTTTTCTGTACCTCTTCCTGTCGTCCTTACCGTCGGGTGGACTATAAATACTTGTATCCACCGGCAAGATGGGAGACGTTTAGCGCCAATGACATGACGACGACCGAGCGACACGCCGAGCGTTGCTAGCCAGTCATCTTCACAGTATTGTTGTTTATCTGTTGCGGTTGCACCAATTCAAGGGCAGCAGTCAACGGTGACCAGCCATACAATCACCAGCGGTCAACTTCTAGACGAAGGTCTACCTACTCTTTTGAAGTTAATCACTAATCGCTGTAACTGCGAGTGCTGCTGGTATTCCGAAGACCACCATACTATCGAGTCGGACAGTCGGCTTGATAGTATTGCCGCGATAGTAGAACGTCGCAATTAAGCTATCTAGCGTTTTCTGCGCCTCCTCGCCGCGCCCTCTTATCGTCACGTGTCCACTTCGTTCACCAACTTACAACACATAGCTTACATCCCATTGTCGTATAATGAATGTGTGCGTTCTAGTATTATGATGATATCTTGTTTTGTTGTTGTTTTTGTTAATTATTATCATTACTAATCTGATAATTGTTTATTGAAATGCACACTTCATATACTGCTGGAAATGCTGGCGAACACCTACGGCGTTCGTTCGTTCGTTCAACGCCTCGTATCAGCGACGCAGACCTTCCTTAGGCAAGGAACAGAATAGTTGGTTGTTGGGAGGCATTTCGAATTTAACTACGTTTCTGGCGTTCTTGACTTTCTATCTCTAGCAGCCCGTTCCGCGCTGCTGCACGGTTTAGACCTTGTTGCTGTGTTTGACCAGAGACGGTTTATCTCAGATAGAAGACGGCCGCTTTCAAATCTCACCTATGATCCGTGTTCCACAGAGTCGCCGCTAACGCTGTGCAGAAAGACCAGTCAAGCATTTCCTACGGTTGGCAGTCTACAACGATAGATAATTTGTTGACTTTACCAAGGAGGCATACAATAATAAGTGAATCGAATGGTCACACTTAACATCTTATGCTCACTCCTCATCTACGTCAGACGTCAACAATTATATATATATATATATATATATATATGTATATATATATACTCGTATATGGGCATCAAAGACCGCCGAAGCAATGTTTATATATAGTTTCGGCGATCATTAGTGCTATCGACTTTTTGGGGGAGGCGATATGATAAAAATATAGTCAGCCCCCTACCCCAGGGCTGGTACAATGCCATTGTTAGATCCAGTTGGAGCTCGAAATGAGCACACATTAAAAACACATGTAGCATGCAATGGAATGGGAACGTGTCATATGCGGCATGCGGTCTATGATGCCGAGCGACCGCTCTGGTAACCGAGTTCTCTCTCTCTCTCCCTGTCTGTTGGAATGAAGGAAAATAGAAGGGAACTAACTATAAAGAGTGACTGCAAGTCTACAATTAGTTATCACGCTATCACAGAGAAAACGGCGTCGTCATTATTAGCGACTTAAAATTAGTTAAGCTACGCTTAAATCTTTGGCACACCTTATCTCGGCAATGCCATTAAACAATAGATAACGATACTGACAAACACGATACTTCTGACATACTTAGATACACAGTTGCTGAAAGTTGCGATATCTAACCGATTGCCGTCATAAATTAGCTGAGCGCTATTGTTGTTGTTATTGTTGTTTTTGTTGCTGCCGCTAATCTGCTGGTTATTGTCAGGCTGGTACGATTTGCTGGTGAAAGTGTTGGTGTTGCTATTGTTGCTGTATTAATTGTGGGTGTTCGTTCGTCGTGTCCGTTTCTGCTGCTGTTGTTGTTATGGTGGAGTTGTAGCATCGCAACTAGCGTATTAAGTTAATAGAACTCTAGGGATAGAACGAAGTGCCAAGCACATATCCTGTTCTATTTTTCAACTTTCACTACTCTTGCTTTAAGCGTTTTTCTAAATAGAAAACTTCTGCACCGAACAGTACCTCATTAAGTGCGAGGCATAACAGACCAAAGTCTACCGTTCGTTCCCAGACGGGAGCACACCCGTAGCATACCAAGCCTTCAGCGTGTCTAGACATTTCAAATCTCCCGAAGGCAATTATTGCAGGAGGGCAGTATATAACTCTCGGGAGTACTTTGATCCTGCAAAAAAAACTTACGGCGCTCTTCAGGACAACATCACATAATTACCTAATAAAAATATTACCGTTGTAGCTTTTTCCCGAATTGCGTTCATGTGTCCGCTCAATGAAAGTGTGCGGCCTAAATTACTTTCAGCTTAGCCGAGTAGCTTTTTAATTTAGTAACGTAAATTAAATAAATAAAAATATATTTATATATATATATATATATATATATATATATATATATATAAAGGCGCTTGCGCTGTTGTGTCGGTTCCGCTACTAAACACCAGCCAGAATTGTAAAGTTGCTGCCGTGAAACACTACAATTTTCGAACAATGTATAACTGCTATAAAGATATTATTCCTCGTCCTAAATCATTTTCATACACTTCAACTGTTTTAGCAGTTTTGTTCTTATGTGTGTGTCTCATGTGATATGGTCGCGATAACAACTAATATTACTATTTGTAGTTATGATGGCTGTCTTAATAATTTAATTTTTCGTGTTGTTGTTGCGTCTCTCTTAGTATCCTTGTGGTTTGGGCTCTTGTTATCGAGCATGTTTTTCTGCTGATGATATTGTTCAACAGCAATATCAGCATATATAGTTGTCAATTTGATTTCCGTAGTGCATCAAATAAAGTTGTCAATTTGATTTCCATTGTGCATCAAATAATGTTGTACATTTGATTTCTATTGTGATTATGGCTGTTGTATCGGAAATATAAACAGGCTGGAATGCTGTCCTTGAAAAGGTCTGACATTATCCCTGTGGATCGAACCTAACTGGTCGAGTAGATTAGCTGTACAACGCGTTTAAACATTATTTTAAAAAAATGTATACCTTTACGGCTTGATATTAAAGCGGCTATACGCAACGATTCAAAACTATATTGCTGCCAATCCTGGACATCTTGCCAACACTTACCAAATTTTGCAACTCAAGAAGTGCCCTATGAAGTGTTTATATGCCGCCAACAGCGTGATATGCAAGGATAGATTGTCAGATCTTGCAAAATCCGAACCGAGTATGTTATCACAACTTGAACGAAACTTTTGATCTTTTTCTCACACGTGAGGAGCAGAGGTTGCATTATTTTGCTCCGTTACACTATTTTGTGTACTGTCCCAGCTTCCAATAGGCAAATACACACAGAGAATGACGACGGTGGAATAGTGTGCGTATCGAGGACGTTTTGAAAATATGTTGAAAGCTTCACAGTGCAACTTGCATTATAACCTGCAGTCCCATGCGTTCCTAATCGAGCAAGCTAGTTTAGCCATTGTTTTGTACTCGGGAGGTTTTGAGTGTAACGATTTCTCTTAAATCATGGTTTCCATGGGTATTGTTATGGATAAGGTAATTCGTACATAACTGGCCACAAACCATTCAATCTAAAGATGATTCACGAGACATCTTTTATTAATAATAAAATTATATTTGCAGACAGATAACTTGCTTCATGTGCTATACGATGTTGATGTTAAGTATTGCACAAATATCTTAATCAGAATACTCATGCTATGCTACTATAGCGGATATTGTTTTATAAGCCCAGGCGACTATATTTCTTTTTGGGGTGCATATATATATATATATATACACCCCAAAAAGAAATATAGTCGCCTGGGCTTATAAAACAATATCATATCATATATATATATATATATATATATATATATATATATATATATATATATATGAATATATAAATATATGAATATATTTATATATATTCAGCATATAGTTTATCTTCAATATAATACATTATGTATATGTTACACGTATCACGATGGATTAGCTAAGCC
The DNA here is from genome assembly GCA_003439945.1 of Dermanyssus gallinae. Classification (NCBI taxonomy): domain Eukaryota; kingdom Metazoa; phylum Arthropoda; class Arachnida; order Mesostigmata; family Dermanyssidae; genus Dermanyssus; species Dermanyssus gallinae. The sequence goes on along the minus strand of QVRM01003013.1, from coordinate 84,508 downwards.
AATATGCCTAGTGGGCGCGTATTGTGGCTGTCACGTGTCCGTTTCGATGAGGTCAGGCCGACACCACCTCAGAAGTGTGCCCCGAACGGAGGCAGCGTTTCCACGTTGTATATCAAGATCCAGACGTTGTTTGAAAAAGGACGACGACCTGTTATCACCGGATGACAGGTTTAACAAGGTGCCGACTTTGCGGATCAGCTGCTTGGTCCGAACGCCAGGAGCACCCAGGGTTTCAAACGCGAGAGGGCAGAATTCGTGGGGATACCCGATTGATGAGTATTTTCTTAATTTGTTAGTCTCCGCAAGGTGGGCTGCATAACCAGCTTCGGATGCGCCGCCACCGACCGTAGAAGGGGCTAAGAAGTCGGTAGCGGTTGCGTCCCAAACCAGCATTTTGCCTTGCTCGAATAGTTTCGCGCAGAGGCCTGGGGGTTCAAGGATGCACGGACGACCACACGACCTGGGGGCTCTGCTAAAGGTCTCATTTATAGCGGCATGTCTCGAGCGTCGTCCTGCGCTAATGATGCACGATAGTCCGTGATGTCCTAGTTTATCGACGGGGTGACCGACACCGATGAGGGGTTACTAGGTCTGCCCCTAGGCGTAGGCCTACTGCTATGCGAATCGTCTCAGGAAGGGTGCCCATGGGGGCACTGGGAAGCGCGTGTAACCAGGCACCTGAGTCCTTGGCGGGTACGGCGTTTAGACGAGCCCTGGTCGTGTCGTCGGCAGCTTCATTAAATAGACGTCGTTGTACTTCATCGTGCAAAGGGGCACTCCAGTCACGCTGGGATAGTACGTTTTCAGGCTTACCTCCGCACCGCGCCTCAAGGTTCTTCTGAAGATAAGCTAAGCGGTTTTTAAACTAGCCGACTCCCGCTGTATCTAAAAGGGGGATTGCCCTGTTTTCGGCGCTTAGCATTGATGACACTATAGCAGGCCCGGCCAGAGTCAGTAAATTTGGTACACCGAGGCCTCCTTTAGAAGCAGGTAGTAATGCCTGTTCCCGTGCGCTGGGTGGTAGAGATGTGTTCAGCAGGGACTCGAGGGTAGACAGTGTCAAATCGTTGAGCCTTTGCATTTCATCGGCCTGGTTAGATAGGTCGGCCCCTCGAAGAAGGTTAACATATATATATATATATATATATATATATATATATATATATATATATATATATTTATATTCGTACAAACTTCTACCATAATATAATACACATGAAATACAAATTTAACGATGTGCTTTATTAAGTCTTGGTTTTATTATTTTGCTGCTCCAGTCTCTCTCGTGCTAGCTCAGCTATAACCAAAAAAAGAGTTGCTTTTTAGTTGAATCAGAGAGAAAGTCAGGTCGATAGCGCCGAGATATATATATATATATATATATATATATATATATATATATATATATATATATATATATATATATATATATATATATATAAGTATATATATATATATATATATATAAGTAAATTCCTCAAGTAGGATAACCTTTACATTGAAACGTAGAGATCAAACAATTTCGACACCATTGACTTGGAGTTGCCCTGCGGCTTGGTTCCGGGCGGCGGCAGAAGCGAATCACAGGCGGGATTTGTGGCGAAGCCCTGGCAGACTACATCCGGCGTGTTGCCGATCGCCATTTTGGTCAGTTGTTCGCCATACTCGAAAGCCTCGCTGCCGCACTGCCTCTGTACGACGTCCGTAGCGCACGTCTGGTGGCGGGCGAACACACAGCATGCGGTCGTGACGCGATCCTCGAACTCGACCTCTTCGAGCCGCTCGAGGCCGGCGCGGACATCCTGCAGACACGTGGCGGCTTCGTGCTGGCTCTTCACGAGACAGGCCGCGTGCTTGAGGTAGCCAGCTCGCAGTTCGCTGCCTTTGGCGCAGAACTTCTTGCTAGCGCTGGCCACGCCCGAGATGACGAAGTCGACGAGCTCGCGGTGGAACGGCGTTGCACAGCGGTTGAGGAACGTGTCGAGACACAGCAGCGCTTCGTCGATCAGCGCACAGTGTTTGTCAATGTCGTTGTCCGAAGCGGGCAGTTTGCTGGTGGGCGTCAGCGTCGCCGCACAGAGGTCCAGCTCGCGCAGGTGGCACTGGTCCGCCGACGTGACGCCGATGAGGAGCGCCAGTGTCCCGATCATCACCACGACGACCACCGCCAAGTTTGGCACGCCCGCTAAGCGACACTTGTTAGCGAACTGCATCATTATCTTCGTTCCAGTCTTTTTCGTTTGAGTCTTCTTCTATTCCAGTCTTCTTCGTTTAAGTCTTCTTCTATTCCAGTCTTCTTCCTTTGAGTCAACTTCCACAGCAACGACAGCAGCAATAAAAACGGCGCCAGCAGCAGCAGCAACAACAATATCAAGTTGTAGGATAGGTTTAACTTTTTTCCACTGTTTGCGGCGTGCTTACGGCCGGCGGCGACTTGCTTGCTGCACCGTGCCTTCTTCCGATGCACAAACGCATCGACGTTTCAACCTCTTCCAAGTTTAGCCGATAATGCACAAGCGAGCTTTCTTTTGTGTCGTATATATACGGTTAAGTTAGCGGCTAGCAGTACTGTAGTAACTCTGTTTTTTCCCTTCACTCACCTCGTCTATGCCTGTCAAGGCGAAGTTGTTCGCATCTGGTATGCAAATACAATTTAGCTCTACCCGGACAGACGCTAGAAATTGTGCAATCTGCACAATGTGATGATGATGTTTACTAGGCCAAGCTATGATGTTTGCTATACTTGTTGTTCTAAGTAGTGATAAGTATCTGGTAGTAAGTAGGAAATGTACATGATATCATCAGCTCCTCTTCGTAGTAGCTCTCTAGCAAGCTTCGGTCATTTGGTGATATAAATCTTGTAGCCACCAATAAAGGAAGCGTTTTTAAATCGTCGTAGAGACGCAACTATAAGATCTCATCAGCTAACGACATCGCCTCGATGGCGGAGTGGTTTAATTGCAGCTGTTGTTCTATGGATGCGGTCAACCTGGCTCACTGGCCGAGCAGTATTGACGTAACAGCAGGAGAGGTAGGGGGGTTGTTGCGGATAATCGCTATTGGGCCCTGCTAAGCAAAAATGTGTCAAAGATGGCAAAATGCGTAGAATCAAAGAATCATATTGTCATATCATGAACTGCTCGCCTAACCACCCTATGCGTGAAGTGGAGCTCAGAAAAACCTCTTATATTTTCTGGAAGACACGAAGCGTAATATGGTTGAGACACTATTGACTAAGCAACTCACGACGCTTACGTGTGTTGTTTTTGGGTGCTACAGGGGTGGGGCTTTCCTGCGCCTTAACCAATTTCACACGATTGATATACTTAGGCATTTTTTTTTACTAAGCAGGTCATATTTTTCGGTGTTGGGTTATTGAGTATTAAAACAATATTTTATTTCATTCGTAAAAAGTGTTTTCTTCATATATCTACAACGTCCGCATGTCGTTAACAAACTAATGTGCCGAGTTTATAAGAAAATGTGTGCTGCATATTAACTAAACAGGGTTTTTAGGAAATTGTTTATATGTCTTGCACTGCTGTTCTATGCACACAATAAAAAGTTCACTGTTCATTGCCTGCACCCCAAAATGCAGCTTAATAAACGGTCCAATTCCACTAGCAACCCTATAGTACTTTTAGACCTGGGTTGAAAACTTAGTAGAAAACGCTAGGTAAACACAATGTAAAATAATGACAGTCTGATGTTGTAGCTACAGTTGACTATTAGTAAATTGTCATAGTACTGCACTAACTTGGGTAAAAAGAAAGTAACGAAGATTTACTTTGGGTAACATATACGCTTCAAGCTAAAGGCATATGTATATACACTATGTATAGGCATATATAGTGTCTCTAAGATGACTTAGATACACAAACATTTATCAGTTAATGTTATAATAGTTACACACGGAAATGTTCGTAGGCTAACGGAAAACAAAATATTTATTTTATCCAAACCGGCTTTTGGAAATAAAACACAACTGTTTCCGTTCCAACTCCATCGTATACCATGCTGTGAGCTCTTTCTAAAAAGCTCAGTGTTTCAATATATAAAAAAAACGTTGTGTAGACAAACTAAACATATTAATATTTTACGTTATTGCTAAGCGACAAAAACCCGTTGGAACAATAAGTCTTCTGCGATGTAATGACATATGTCTGCCTTGGCCGCTACAGTTCCCTTGCGAAATAGACACATTTTGCGTAGTCGTTGCGAACGCAGATGACAGCAGCAGAAATTAACCCCAGAGCTGAAAAGGCTATGGATAGGCGCAACCGCACAAATTACCTACCACTTTGTGCAAGCGGCAAGTTGAAATCGACTTTCTTCCTTAGCGCTGGTGCTATGGAGAGCTAGGGAAAGAGAAAAAGATAGGATTTATTCAACACGGACAAGTTAGTTTCCCGGCTGTCACGTAAATCAGCTCGGGGAAATGTTCCTCGGACAGCTGTCGGTTATCGCCGGAGATAGAGGGAAGACTGCTTTTATAGTTGCCGCTATGCAGCATTCAGGGTACTTATTAGTACCCTGATTGCTGCATCATGTGGCACCATGTAAAATCATGCATGGTATTTAACGAACGATCACTGTGATCACTCTTTATTATTAGATTGTAAGCTCAGCAGCATTAGGAGTATCGAAAAAAAAACGTAACAGTACTACTGCAAACCGGCGAATTTCTGTAATCTCTACAAGTTATTTAGTCGGGGTGTAGTTTAATAAGCGTGTATATGTGTGCATCTAGATATAAGCTTAAATTAGCGTGTAAATGTGTGCATATAAACTTAAATTAAAAGCTTAATAAAGCTAGATTAAATTTGCGTATATATTGTTATTGCCGAAGGCGTCTAACTTAGCAGGGTTCTTACTAGGAATGAACACAAATCCCTTGGGCCATCGCATCGCCTGTTAAATTTCGCTTTAACTTTTCGTTCAGTAAGGATGACGTATGAATAATATCTGGAATCGTCTCATATATTGCTTCTGGCGATTCTTTCTTTGGCAGTGTGTACACAAAATACTGTCTAAATATTCATATAGCGATTAAAAAGGGTATGCATATTATATTGTTGTTACCCAGCGTATTTGAAAACAAAATTTCCAGTTAAATCATATGTTATATTTAGTAAGAAATCTGGTTTGGTGTTGTTTTTTCTACAACCTGGCCCTCCAAACAAGACTTGAAGTAATGCATGTTTGCCTTTATTGGCCCTTTTCGTATATTATAAATAAGCGCCAGTGTAAAAAAACATCGCATATTTTTTTATAGAGCGTAATGTATATAGCATTCTACATGTCGCTTGAGTGGAAATTAGCTTTGTATTGTATAAAGATGTATTTTTACTACCAAAACAAATGTCGTTAAATCGACGACGGCGATTTCACATTTGACCCCATGGTCATGCTATTCGGCTAAAAGCCAAACTAATTAATTCCTGAAAAATATGTATTCGAATTCCCTTGTTGTGTAGGTTTCTGAAAGGAACTAACTAGCTGAGGCAGGAAAATTATGATTTTTTAAACGTTCCTTTATTACCCAACACAGCTAGAACTTAAAACGTATTTAGGGAGGCTGTTTTTAATTTTAGACTTTCCTCCGTCCCCTACGGGATTGGAATTAATCATTGGGGCATATCTTCAACGCACCGAGGGCCGGACATGTTCAGATGTCTAGGATTTTTCTAACAGTCCTTGTGGCAGCATGGCCGCTAATTCTTAAAAGTATAGTTTATCACCTGTTCCTAATGAGCAACGCTCAAAAAAGTTCAATCAAGAGATATACACAAAACCTTATGCTGTATTATTAGTGGCATAGTGTACACGTCGTTCACTTTGAGCTTCTGGGATCAAGGCAGGCAACTGAGATGTATTGTTTAGAAAAATGAGTGGAGTCAAAACGTTCAGTCGTAAAAACGAGGCAATCAAATTATTGATCATTGACCATGAGTAATTGAAAGACCGCTTCTGCATCTGTGAGGTAACTATTTTACCTTTGTTTCTCTGCACGAGGTATTAGCAATGCAACCCTTTGTGGTCTACGATGGTCACCCTTCTTTTCTAATTCGCACGCGGCTATTATCAGTCTGTCAAGTATTTTCATTCAGAAGCCCCCCCCCCCCGTATCGAGAGTGTGGGCATTATTGGCATGTTTTCGTGCTCTTCATCCGTGTACTTGACTTCAAATGCGTATCCACTCAATCTACCGAGACACCGTGTTATTCTAAATGGGTTAGGACCGTTGTTTAGCTCCCCGTTGCGTAACCTAAGAATAATAGTCCGTTTTAAGTCTAAATCATTGACTCACGAGGATTTATGTTGATTAAATGCCGATATGTTTGCATTGTTTCTGGCTACGCATCTCTTAGGTAGAAGAAGCCGGCGGCGGCTGGAGATTCGAAGTTGGCTGCGGAACTCAGCAAGTCGCGGTGTCATTAGTTTTTCGCAATGGAAATTTTCTTGCGCAACTATAACCAGGCACCACTAACAGTGGCTTATCGGTTACAACGACAGTACACAACAGACTTCAGTCACTCGCCGCTAATGAACCGTGGCTCATCCGCTTTATTTTTCTTGAGTTCGAGCACCTCATCTCGCCGAGTCTTATGGGTCCGGTCTACTCTGAAATCAACATAAAGAGAAAACTCGTCGTTGCTTTCTACCCGTAACGATTTCTTAAGCGGGCAAGGCGACGAGGAGGCGCTGAACGGCGTAGTGAATGCACAAGTATGTAAGTGCCGACGGATCTGGCAGGCAAGCTTTAATGTACACTGTAACGTTTCTACTCTATCTGCAACAGGTGGCGCTGTAGTTGAATCATTGCGGCATCTAGCAGCGTGTATAAGGAAAATTGCCTTTTCATCACCTGCTTTAAACACAGTAACAAGCTTCTGTCACGGGTGCGCTGGAGCTACTTCTGTGAAACGTGGTGTTACGAAGGCTGAATTGCCTTGCCGAAAAAGAACGTATTGACTCTAAGTGGTAGTCTAAGTGTGATGACGCTACTTTTACGAAGAGCTTGGACAGGTAGTATTTTTCTTCTTAGAAAACGTCAATATTGAAGTCAAATAGGAAGCGTCACAGTATGAGTTCCTGCTGAAAGGAAATTATACTTTCTACCTCAGTAACATTTTGCCTAATTATCTAATCGGCAGATGATTTTAGATTATAAAGCAATGGCGGTGTTTTTTTGTAGCGGCAGTGACTTAGGCGGCTAACGCAAAGTTTTAGACGGACCCGTTGCCATGACAACCATGATTAACAGACTGACAATCGCAAGTTCGAGCCCCGGCCTTGCTGGTTGTTTTTGCCGGACGCGGTTGCTGGAGCCTATGTAGTCTAGTAACTTTTTCAGTTATATTTATTTCACTCAGATTGAGTATAATAGTATGTAGTCTAGTAACGAGAACGCGAGGACAATGGGTCTACATTTAGACGCCATCGTGGCACAAGCATCTTAGCCTATTATGAGCGTCTAAAACGTGGTTGTCAGAGTAGTAAAAATATTGTATTAGGTCTGGGTCAACTCTACCCATGTCTCTATCACAAGCCTGATTAATGAATTTTCATAGCTAGGTGTATGACCTCGTAGATTTCTTAGCTTCACATTAAACTATATAACGTAATTCTAGAGGAAAATGGAATCAATACAGACCATGTCCTGACGTTCCATGGAAGCGGGCATCTCGCATGTTCTAGGCTGCGCTACGTTATTCTGTAACAAGAATGAAAAGAAGTAATAATCTAAAAATAACAAAGTAGGCAAACCATATAACTGAAGCATAGCATAATGTATCACCGCAATATGAATTATGCCTGTGTTTGACGTTGGGCGGGTAATTTTCTTTATGACATAGCAGCTCCCTTGATAAAAATCTCTGCTTGCAAGCCCCAAATCAATATTTGTCTACCAAGTGTTTGCTACAACCGCGTCAAAGCCGATCTCCAAGAACAGATCTCAAAGTCTCCAGTGGAATAGATTTTTCGCATTCTTGCATAGAAGCAAATTAGTATAAGTTGGCTCTCCTGTGGAACTTTATTAGCAGCTTGGGCAACAACGGAGAAACTGGGTATACAAGTCATTTGATATACTCTGACGCTTTCAGACTCACAATAATTGGAACTCGTTCGATGGGCTTTAAGGTTAGAATATTCTTTACTACTGGGTCTTCCGCAGTGGGAAGCCACTATATTAATTCGATCGTTGGAGCTTTTTCCTCTGTTTGAAGGTATCTTCCAAAACGAATCAAGCAGGTTTCTAAGGGCTGCCGGTGACTCTGGAAGGATTTACTTTGATGTCTCGTCCGGACAAGGAACCGACTGCTGTGTGTGGTTGTTTAAAACCAAGGCATATAGTCTTGGCGTAATAATTATGATTTATTCAGAATTCAATTTTGACAGAGAAATTCAGCGCAGAGCGATGTCTAGTGGAACTACCCGTAGGCAGAGTGTCCCGTCGTAACTGGGATAGAAAGTCTAACAGCGGCTACACGCGCTGGTGTCAACGCTGGAACCCACGTGAACTGCATACACTAATTGATGTCGCTAAAAAAAAAACAGAGATTGGTGATTGCACGAATGACCCCGCCAGCACATATGGCTGCCAAAAGATGTTCCTGAAAGAGATAGTGTGCTCGCGTCTTACGCAGCATGGAACATGCTGCATGGTTTTACGAAAAGTGTCAGTGAAGGCATGAAATGGGCGGGCGACGATATCAGGTCTAACCGAACATAACCTGGTGCCAGACTGTAAACTCGCTAAACTAAGTCCTGCAGATTCCGGGCATTAAGCTGCCTGGGAAGTGGCGAACGTCTTGGCGCTGCCGACGGATAACGCTAGATCCTGATGTCCAGTCTCACGGGTGTGTGCTATTTAATTCGCTTGCGCTTTTGGAGCCGATTTCTATCCATAATGTACTCAACATAAGGGCAGGATGTTAATTGCGGCTACATCGACAATTGAACACCCCTTGCAGCCAGGAGGGACGATTTTATCCAATTTCGCGTTAAAATGTTCTGCCGCTACTTTGAGCCTAGTATGCTATCGAGGGCTTTAAAACAACTAATTATCGTGACACAGAAACCGCCAATGAGGAGAGAGCATCTGCCATTTCGGGACGGGGTGAGGCTCGATCGACAGCTTTAGTCAATCAGACGTGCAGATTTGCTGCACTAGTTTTTTTTACGCACTGACAACCACATTTTAGACGCTCGTAATGAGCTAAGTTGCCTGTGGCAGGATGTCGTCTAAGGGCATCTGTCGTCATCGCGTTCTCGTTACTGGATTTATATGGGCTTTCTCCAGCGGAGGTGTGTAGCAGCAGGGCAATGACAACCACGTCCAACAAATACAACCGACAAGGTCAGAGCTCGAACTTGCGGTTGTTTTGCTAACCATGGTTGCCATGGCAACGCCCCGTTTCGAACGGTGCGTTAGCCGCATAAGCCATCGCCGCTTTGGCAAGACCAACGAAGCGTTGTTATCAAATTACTTTGTCAAATGATGGCATATCATTCCATTTCTGCAGGTGGCTGCAATGTGTCCTAATTATTGTTTCGGATAGTTATGCATGCATGCATCGCTAAGAAATGTCTTAATAAGATGTGGAGAATAAATGCATGCATAACCATATCATGCGTTCTGTAGGGCAGGAACACCTCCGAATTTTTCAGAACCGAAGCAGTTGTCTGTCCGTTAGAAACGTGCGAAGCTGACCTCCAATAAGGTTTTCGTTCAAAAAAAACATGGTGCCGGGTCTAAGGCCTAACATGAATATGCAACATAAATATGTCTAGAACAGGGGCAGCCAGAAGAATGAGACGCCCTAAGACGGGTTACAGGTTATCACATTTTCACGACTGACTTTTTCTAGCTTCCCCGCACTTTTATTTGGTCGTACCCATCTTAGTCACCTATTTTTTTAATTGAGGTTTATTGTCCACATATATACGAGAGAGTCGCACCTCAGAGACCCACTACAGAGACGTACACTTTACGCTTTAGACATTTGTTCACATCCGAAATGCCCATAAATTGTACATGTTTCGCTGATCATTACATCAGTTGTCCCATGCTGATATACATCACTAGACCAGTAGAATTGACAATTTAGTCACCTAAGTTTCGTTCTATTGGCAAATATTTAGGCGCAGCCGTGAGTAAAACTTGTGCCCCTTTGAAGCTTCTACTTGGATCTCATATCCGTCATACACGAACATTTAATAGATACATTATTCTTTATTTCGACTCATCTTGCATTTTTAAATTGTTAACCACTGTTAGCGTTTGTTTATCCTACACTAACTCGCTTTCTCTCTATTATTTACTTTCTATTTATTGCATAGACAGGCAGCAAGAGGTTCAACACATGTTCTCGTTACGACAATTTAAGAGTCATGTTTGCTGTGTGATTAACTACGGCCGTGTTACGTCCGTACAATTATCACCTAGCAGACATTTATCTGCGCGAATTTTTTATATTAATTTTAATAATAGTGAGGGTGGAGGATGCAGTTGGTTTAAGACGAGTGTGTGCTAAGCCCATTAGTCCAGGTTAGGCCCACCTATGACTGCACTTGCATTTCTTAGCTAGACGTCTACAGAAAACTATTGAAATAGAAACACACCGCACCACGTCGGAGGGCACCATGCCTGACCGAAGGGAGTCTTAAGAAATCAATAGTCCTAATTTAGCGTTCGTCCTCTCTGAAATGATTCGACCGATAATTCGTCAGGCTACTGGTCTGATCTAAGTAACTCTGCGGGCTGTAGGGGATTCCGGAAGAATGCATGGAGCATATTCTCGAACATGAGCGCCCGTACTGACCCAGTAAGTTCATTGGTCTGCCGCTGTTAAAACCATGCCCTGGAACAAGATGGGTTCCGTTTATTCCTTACCTTTGGAGGGGTTTTTGTGTCTGCAATGGGATTTTGTCCGCGCGTGGTCCTATAGCTGAACAAGCGAGCCAGAACAGACTCAACTGCAGATGTAGAGTTAGAAACCAGTAATCGGAATTGAAGTTTCAGTGTACAATCACCAAGGTGCAATCTACAAAGCTTTCTTGTATCGTGAGGCCATATAAGCCAGATTGTAATTTAAAAAGGGAATGTCAAAGAGAAGAATCTGCAGATCGGAAAATCTGACCAGCCATCAGGGACTTGTATTATGTTTGTATTGGTTGCATCTATGACATAGTGATTTATTGTCACTAATAGTGTAGCACGACGGGGGATTATGGAGAGATAACGCCACGTGTTGCGAATACTAAACATTCGTAATTAATGTTTAAAAGATTGATGACTTGGTTAACTTCAGTAGAAGTGATTTTGCCCGTTGCCGGTGACTATCGAAGCAGCACCTCGACGCCACCTTGACTATAATATTTGCTGACCAAATACTAAAGTTAAGGTAATGTAATTATATGATGTTATAATTTGTGCAACGGCCTTTTCCCATACTAGACTAGATTTGCATATGGAAGAGATATGCCCGGTCCCCCCAATTGTGAAAATGGTAGAAATGTTGGCTGAGTAATTCTAAGAGTACAGGGCGCGTTGGTTCATGTTGCTCTCCCTTAGAAGCATGCTTTGCAATAAAGCGCGTGAACTGATTCCAAATCCAAGCATGCTCAAATAGAGTCACACTGAGACTGCTTCTGAGGGCAGGGTCGTTCTTTTTAGGCGTTGAGTTAATCATTTGGACAGTAATCGATTTAATGCCGTTACTGAAGCCAACTCGGGAATAAAATATAGCTATATAGTGGCGGAGATAAAACTGGGTCCTTCTGAAAAGTTAGAAATCTTTTCTCTACCATGACCACCACTATTTGGAGAAGTACTTCTATTTCTGTGTTTAGAATATTAAGTGTGTCGGGTTTTTGTTATTTCCTTCCTGCTTCGTACATTGGGCAATGGCTCACTTTTCAGACACCAAAGATGATTGTATAAATAAGAGAACCTTAATTCATGAGAAACGGAATAACGAAGACTGCTTACTTAATCATCTGGCAGTTCTAAAGGATCAGGAGTTAGATACTGTTTCGGCGGAAACTCGTTGCGCAAAGTACTCCAATGAAATTGCTATTTTCTAATCTACGTATAGGACTAGTGATGTCGTTTTTCTATGACTTTCATAGTTCAACCCAGCCCTAAAAATCGCTACGCGCAGGTTCTACATTATGCGTTACGTATTAGAGCGGATCAATTAGGATAACTCCTCTAGCATGCAGGTGTCGTTCTTGGACGCCTGAATGACGAGTATTGCTAAACCGTCGAATTCACGCATTGTTCGCAAACATCTGATTTGCCTGTGCGTTGAATATAAGCAAGCGCAATGCTACAATATGAATATTTGGTCATTTATTGACAATGTTACTGACACCGTCATTATTATTATCATCATCATCATCATCATCATTATCATTATCGTAGTCATACTCGCTACCTACCACGGTCACCATCATCATAACTCAGTTGACTTAGTTACACGCGGCGATTGCGAGCTCGATCGACCCGAGACCGAGATTATATCCGCTCCCGCCCTCCTCCATCCGAGAGGGTGAGAGCGAACGCGGACGGTAGTCGTTCGGCGTCGGAGATTTCTAGGACGAAACGTAGGCGGAGAACAGACGCGAGACGATCGATTTCGAGTTGCCGCTTGCCTTGGTTCCGGGCGGCGGCAGCAGCTGCTGGCATCGGGGCGACGCCGCGTCGAATCCGTTGCAGAGCAGCGACACCGACGCGCCGGCGGCACGCTGCAGCAGGCCTGTGCCGTACTCGACGGCCTCCTTGCCGCACTTCTCCTCGACGACGTCCGTCGAGCACTGCTGGTAGCGGTGGAACGTGCAGCACGCGGTCGGGATGCGGTCGGCGAACTTGGCCCGCTCGATCTTCTCGAGGGCGGCGTGGATGTCGTCGATGCACTTCTTGCCGTCAGGCTGCGCCCGGGCCAGACACGGCGCGTGTCGGAGGTAGTCGGCGCGCGCCGGGCTGCCCTTCTTGCAGAACTCGGCCGTCTGCTTGAGCGGGTCCTTGGTCGCCCACGCGTACAGCTCCTTCTGGATGGGCGTCGCGCACTGGCCCATGTACGTCTCGACGCACTCCTTGGCCTCCTCGCCGAGCGCACAGTACTTGTCGACCTCGGCGTCGGTGGCCGGCACCTTCGTGGCGCCGGCGGCCGATGCCGCGCACAGGTCGAGCTCGCGAAGGTGGCATTTGTCGGCGGCGAACGCGCCGCCGATGGCCACCAGACCGATGACGGCCAGCGAGTGGGCGAAGAACTTCATACTTGGAGGGTTGGCGGCTTGGCGTGTTCTACCACAGTGTCGTCGGCGTACCAGTGGCGATTTCAGTGGTTGTTTGCGAGGTTGCTGCGGAGAGGCCGCTGTGTGTTTGACGTCTCGGTTCTCGGCTCATAAGCTTTTTATATTCGCGCCGAACCAGGAGAGCTCCTCGATGGATCGCGGTGGGTGCCCGTGGTAGGGGTGATGGTCCGCCCACCGTGATCCTCTCCCTTAGACGTACACGCACACACACAAACACACTCACAGCAGATGAGCATACGTCATCATCAGATCTTCTCTTATTTGTATATATATGTATGTATATATATATATATATATGTATATATATATATATATATATATATATATATATATATATACATATATATATATGCATATGTATATATATATATATATGTATATATATTTATATATATAGATGTGTGTGTATGTATATATATATATATATATATATATATACATATATATATATATGCATATGTATATATATATATGTATATATATTTATATATATATAGATGTGTGTGTGTATGTATATATATATGTGTGTGGGTGTGTGTGAATGTATATATATATATATATATACATACATATATCATATCGAGCAGGTCTTTCAGGATAGCCAATTACCAATGAAGTACTTCTACTTGGAAAATTGGAGCAAATGACTGCCGTCAAAATAGATGACCGGTGAATTGTATACATGAACTTTTCCACGAACCGCGTAATCTGTGTGTGTCATGTTATATGTTTCTTGAGTTTATCGTCACGACGATATAGAGGAACAGACGTTCGGAATAGGTGGCAACGACGACTATCTCTCGATGTAGTGACGTCTCGGCTTCAAAGTCTTCGGGGCGGTAACGTTACGTCAAAGATGCTAGTGATGAGAGTGTTATTTTTATAGAATAACGATAAAAGCGCAGGTAGCCCTTCATATTGTGCTTGTTTCCGTGTATGTATATATGTAGCCGTCGCCTGTTTATAATAAACGTAGTAGACGTACAGAGCCTTCTCTGACATCATATGTGTGTATGTTGTATATAAATATATATATATATATATATATATATGATCCTCCGTGACTTGGCACATATCTATGAAAAGATACGAAAGTATCGGCTGTTGTCCATGATGGTGGCGATTGACGATAATACACACAGCTTGAAAGTCACAACTGGCACAAAATTAGAGACTGGCAAT
>QVRM01003013.1:0-67500 GCA_003439945.1 Dermanyssus gallinae | reverse complement strand
TGAGCTTAAAATTTCCATTATTACATAAATTCAAACAATTATAACTATTCAGGTAATTTTGTCGAAAAGGCTATCGCCCGTGTCTGCAATATACATATATATATATATATATATATATATATATATATATATATATATATATATATATATATATATATATATATATATATGATAGTTTTGCTTGCCATGAGCCCTGTGACACATGTGTTCGTAAATATTGTTATGGTATATGTGCAAGATATTATGGCAGTGTGTGCAATGCAATCCCCTCTCTAACAAAACTAGCACTGAGCGATTTTTAACAATTAATACCATTACGAAGCTGTAGTGATATCGATCGTACTACTGTATATTTTACCCAATCTGGAGTGTAAATAAATTATGTGACTATATATATACATTTATTCCTAAATAAATATATATATATATATATATTGGGTCAACATAAAAACAAATTGATTTTTTAATGATTCTTTACGGACAAAACCGAAAAAACTTTTTTGTAGCCCCAATATATATACCAATATATGTATATATATATATATATATATATATACATATATAAATATATGTAATATATATATATATATATATATACATATATAAATATATTTATATATATATATATATACATATATAAATATATATATATATATATATATATATATATATATATATATATATTTATAAATAAACTTTTCGGGATCACTAGTTATGCAACGAAAAGAGACCGTTAGGAATAACGACAACGGTTTTGCTATTGTTACCCGTTTTGCACCAACTACAATGATGATCTCGTGTATCTCTCTCTCTGTCTGTCTCTCTCTCTGTGCGTCTGAATAGCGCGTTGGTTGGTGCCTTGCCAGAGCTGTTCAGCTGGCGGTAGCAGCAGCAGCAGGGGCATTGGATGTGCGTGGGACGAAGCACGGTGGACCTACCCCGACTGCCAACACGTGGCCACGCCACGCGTCGTGTTACAACACTGTCTGGCCAACACCAAGGTACGTCAACACTACGGGCTCGCATACTCTTCACTCACTCCCTCACAAACACAGATACGTCCTCATACGTCTATACATATACTACAAAACTACGTTTAGCTTTGCTTCCTCTCTCTCGCGCTCTCTCTCACTCTCTGTCTCTCTCTCCTCCCCCGTCACTGCTTCTCTCGTTCATCCAGGTTGCCCTTCATTCTTTCCCGCCAACAACCATCTTCTCGATTATAACACAATATTTTTCGGAATATATATATATATATATATATTCCTTTGCGCACGCAACCCGTACTTACGTATTTAGGCACTCCTAGTCCAAACAAAACCTACGGTATCGCTTTTAACTATATACACGGATATATGTATATATATATATATATATATATATATATATATTCGACTATTTGTTTAATAATAATAATGCATGATGCTAACCGGGCATCGTTGTTAAAGCCACAAATCAAGTTGCCCCTTGACGGGGAATGACCGCAGAAGTGTCTTCTCGAGATTATTTCACCCGGCTAGTTTATTTTGCGATTAAGGCAGCTCGATTTTGTGTGGCGGTTATTTTCGCCTCGGAGACAAATTCTGCGAATCTTCTAGCCATGAACTAGGATGCTTGATTTTTGACGGACGTCTCTACAAGGGTTTGGCATGTTAGGAGACTTCCCAGTCTTAAGGTCCGAGCGGCTCTCGTTCAGTGTTAAAAAAAGCCCAGCATTCGCAGCAGTGCCTTGTATCGTCAGCCTCTCCTGAGTTGCACAGACGGTATAAGAGGGAGTTCGTTTTAGCAATACGGTGTAGGTATTGCGGAAAGCAGCCACAGCGGTCCGTTAGCAGTTGCGCGAGTGGGTAGGTAAGTAAGCCGTGTTTTGGGCTGGGCCATTTTTTGAGATCAGGGAGTGTTGATTCTGCCCAGTATCCAGAATGGCCCGGCTGGATTACTTCCCGTTACTGACTATACTTGCTTACGGTGTCTGTTCTTCTAATTCCCTCTGTCCAGACCTTAATTGGGGGCCCTCTTAAAGCCAGTTTTGTAACTCATAGGTCCCAGGGAGTCTATCTAGAGACTATGGACTTGTATGGCTAATGTGGAAGCCGGTGCCAACTTGCCCATGCGATGTTGAGCGCCACAGGTTTTTAGGTATTGTTGAGGCAGCGTGTTGTAACGCTGGTAGTGGTGCGCCCCCATAAGCGTGCGGCTAATTTCTCCTGATGCTAAGAGACGGCGCCGAGAGTTGGTTGCTCCCCTGGTCCACGGGAGGACTTTTCGCAGCTTTTCTGAGGCTTTGCCAATTTCTTTGCTACATAGCGCACATGAGGTGTTTCTCTAAGAGCCCTATCTAGAATCACAGCCAGGTGCATGACTATAGTCGTGGGTTACTGGGTACCCTTTTCAGCGTAAGTTCAGATTCTGTGTAGGACGCTTCCGACCGCTTAAAGAAATTGCTTCCGTTCTTTGTGAAGTCGATTTGAGACCTAGCGTGTTCAGGTATTTTCGGATGTCCGCTTGAACTCCGTTGGCTATTCCTTTGAGCAGATCCTTGTCACAGACGGTAGCGAGCAGTGACTCCCGGAGGTGGTGTGGAGTCTAAGTACCGCATCTTGGTACGGACCTTTGAAGAACCACGGCTGTGACTGCGTAGTCCACGCCTTCGTAGATAGACGCTCGGTCCTAGGTACGACATAGGTACAACGCTAAAGTGCGTCGTAATTAGGGGGACACGCCTTTGCTTACAAATAGTTTGTTTACGACATCTTACAAAGTCGCATTACACGCGTGTTTGACATCTAAGAGGATGATCAGACAGCGCCTCCTAATCTTGTAGTTTTGTTAATAGTCGCCCATAATATGTTTAGATGCCTTGGATAGGCAGGTGAGCATATTCTTGTAAAGCGGTATGTCAACGGTCTCTTTGTGGTTTACCAGGTCTTGGTATACAGGTCAAACGTGCTGTTTTCCAAAGCTTGGAATAGTCTCCACTAGCGAGAACGTATTGAGAAATATGAGATTAGCTCTAAAGTTAAGTCTGAAACTATCTCAAAGAGTACTTGTTCCAGCGGGGGTTTTTATGGAAACAGCGCAATTGCAGTCGGTCAGGCTACTTTGACTGGTACGGGCTGCTGTGTGTGGCGTATTTTGGTACGCATGCTTTTGTACCCCTCTGCCTCAAGAGTTTTTATTTCGGACTCGTCATACAACGAGTATATGTATTTATAATTTTTTACGTGAATTGTCATCTATATCTGTTTACGAGTTAGTATCTAAAATTATGCTCCTGTGTGCTGGGAAAAAATGGTGTAGATTTTATTTCTGGGCGATTCGACGCTGCGTGGGATGATGTTTGAGGCGCTGCAGCAGCTGAACGGATCTCTTGCGCGATGGGAAAAGGCCCACGACGTCACTATCTACAATCAGACGAACAGGTACGCACTTAACTACACGCTAAAAAGCGAACTAAATGAACTACGAAATGCAATACGTAGACTAAATCCATTTATGTAGACAGTTTAAGATAAGGAAACCCAATGCAATAATTAGTAAACATATATATATATATATATATACAAAAGAAAATTGACATTTGCGTGAATCCGATCGACAGGGGCCACACAACGTTCGCGTTCGCCTACTATCCAAAATTCTGGCGCAGGAAATTACCGTCATTCGAGCTCACTCTTAAACGACTCATCGACAAGTACGTACAGTAACCTAGTAATACGTACTAGATTGCACTAGCTTATAGTGATTGGCACGTAACGCACCAAAACGAGAAATTTACTATTTAAATTCATACTCCAGGCAACTTTGACTACTTTCGTTAACTACTGAAGCACTCGTTCAGAGCCAAGACTCCTAATAAACGTGTCTTGTGTTGATTTATCTGTTTTAAGCTTAATTCAATGTATATATGTATATATATATATACCTGTATATATATAGTCCGGCACTGAGCACGCTAATATAATATAACATAAAATTTATTGTCATATAAAAGGGTGTGTGGTACAATCATAATTTTTCACACATGCACTGTTATCAATATACGTACTTCTAAAAAAAAACGTAACTAATCGCCAACTAGGCGATTGAATGGCTATTTGAACTTGCATGCGCCCATTTGGCCATCCGCCAAGAAAACGACCCATTCGCGAACTCACCTCGGGCCACGGCTTTTGAAGAGATTGATCGTTGACTCTTTAGGTTATTGGAGCGTACATAAAAACAAAGGATTTGCAAAGACGAATGTACGCATAAGGAGTCGTTGAAATGTAGCAGCGGAAATTAGTATTTACGATGCGTAATGATGCCTCCACAACTTGATAATGTGAAGGCTAAAATTAAGATTAAGCGTAAGATATAGGCCTCGGTCCCGGGTATAAGAGAGAGTCAGTAAAATGCAGTCGTTAATTTTATAGACAAAGTCAAGTGCACCATGTTTCAGCACAACGCATTTGGAGGGTGAGAGAATCATATTATTTTCAGAACACCTTCGAGCAATGCCGTCAACAGCTGACTGCAGAACGGCATGGGAGTCACTACAGCAGAAAGGATAATAAAGTTTTAGGTAATCTGCATATTCAAGATATTTGACATCAGGTGGCAGGTACTTCTTTATGTCGAAAACAAAAATCGTGTTTAGACGAGGGGATACGCATCCCCCTTGAGTTACACCAGATAATGCATTGTATGGTCGACTAAGTTTGTCACCAACCGTTACTCGAAAATGACGGTCGCTGAAAAATGCCTTTACCCATTGCACTGTACATGTGTAAATAACTAGATGTTCCAATTTGCGGAGCAAAAGAGAGTTATATATATATATATATATATATATATATACTCAAGGTTCTCAGTGCTCAGTCCGATGCTGAGAAAGACGGTGATTATTATTGCGATATTCGCGGAAAGATAACGCCACAATGTTGTGAGCTTCGCTCAAACGCCACTGCAGTGGCAATATTAAATACAGACATTTTTTCGCGCATTTTAAGGTACTCAAATGCCCGGACCTGGAGCCATGGTCTTAGGACGCAAGCAGTTTCTTTTCTGGTGGGCCTGCCTTGTCTGTTGCTTCAAACTAAAACATTTTGTTCTGTGAGCGTGGCTGTGTGTAAATAATGTGCATTTTCGCTTAAAAGCTCTCTATACGGTGATACGCTGTTGCTAGACACGCGTGCATATTGTACAAAGATGTGCAATTGAGTCCTGTTGTTTTTCCTCCATTCACTTTTTATTCTCGTAAATTTTTATTACTATTATTGATGTTGTTGTTCGCGTTTCTCGTCTCGATTTACCAAATGCACACACACACACACCCAGAGTTTAACTGAAGGGGATGACTCAGCCGTCGACTCCCGATTGTAGATGCCGCGATGCAAGTGCACGAAAAACGGAAATGCCACGAGGAAAGCAATTCAATATGCGGTAATTTTGCTCATTTTATTGAAGAGGATAACAGCGACGACGACGACGACGATAACAGTTTCGTCTTCCTTCTAGTTACCGTCATATGACGAACATGACAGGGTATCGGTACCATAAAGAGCCGTGTGCCAGCTTCTCTTTCGACTTCAATCAACCGGTTCCGCTTCGTGTTCCTCCAATCTGTTCGGGTTTATGAAGCTGCGCTCTCACAAGCCCGTGCGACTGAACGAGGTCGTTTTGCGTTGGTAAAAAAACATATTTTTTTGGTATATATATATATATATATATATATATATATATATATAAATATAAATATATTTTTGTATATATATATATATATATATATATATATATACAGGGTGTTAAGAACATTTCTGATAATCGATAATAAGAAATTGTAAAGCTTATTAAAGCAAATATTTTTTTCAATGGAACATGGTCTCTAAGAAGCCTTGTTTTGGAGTGAGAGTTAAACTACTACAATTTGTGATACTAGTGTTCTTGCCCGACATAGGAGCGATAAAATGTGCTGTTGCGAGACGACTCTATACAGACGTTCTCTATACAGAAACTAATCATCGTGTTCATAGGAAAAGTCTGCTTTTTTTCGAAGAACCTATAACGTTGAGTAAAAAATGCTTTATAGTCGTTTCGAAGAAAATTCGCTAGAATTAAGTTATTTTTTCACGCCTTCACACCCAATACCCTAAAATCATAACCCTACGACCATTCACAGCGCTCAAAGGACATGTTCCATACAAAAAATGTTTGCTCTAACGAGCTCCACAATTCCCTATATGCGCTCAATCTACACATGTTTTCCAAACAATCTTAATTACGCCGCAATTATGATTCCCATTGCCATAGATTTGATATCAAAATAATTGACATGAAATGTGCATTTGCCTGAGTGTGTTAGTTTTAAACTCTGAAAATGCCCGTAAAGTAATGATTTTAAGAAGTGGGGAGTGATATCTAAAAAATAACTTCATTTTTGCGAATTCTTTTCTAAACGACTATGTCGCATTTCCTGTTCAGGGTCATATCTTCTTTAGAAGAAGCAGAATTTTCTCACAATCACGACGAGGTTCTTAGGTTTTCCATGGGAAAACGAGTTGTCTTGCAACAGCACATTTTATGCTCCTATCCGTCAAAAATTGTAGTAATTTACCCTTCAATTCGAAACAAGACTTCTTAGAGACCATGTTCCAGTATAAAAAAAGATTTGCTTTAACGAGCTCTACAGGTCTCATTAACGATTTTCAGAAATTTTATGAACACTATATTTATATATATATATATACCTGTACATACACACGCGTTAAGACTGCTCGTCCATCTGCGTCCGATAAAGCCCATACAGCGACGGATACAACAGCAATCAATAACTTTTAGAGCAAGCGTATATACTTGAATAGATGTATGTTTGTGTGTGTGTGTGTGTCTGTAAGCGGGCGTATGTGCCTATGATGTTTTTCTATGACGGTTTGTGCTGGAGAACTTCGCGTCTCCTCGCACTTGACCGCTTTATTACTTCTTCGTCTGCGCTGTGGTGTGTGTGATTTCGCACGCAGCTGATTTCTCGGGCCAGCGGTGAGTCATGCGACAATGCGTGCTGTGAACAAGGAGATTGGTTTCCACATAATTTAATATATTTTACAACTAATATTTTACCACTATATACATATATATGTTTATATATATATATATATATATATATATATATATATATATATATATATATATATATATATACATAAATATACATATATATGTTTATATTTATATATGTATATTTATGTATATATATATATATATATATATATATATACATACATATATATAACGAATGACGCCTTATGCAAGGTAGTGCAGGATATCAGCAGATAGAAGGTAGTGCAGGTATCGCGGAGACGCCCGACATGAGATCGACGTATAGATGTGCTTGTCTTTAGCTTGTATTTATTATCCGTATTCATTCATCTAACCACCCGCAATTATAGTGGATGGATGAATGAACGCTGCTAGTAGTCTCCAAAAGGCAATTGTGTATCCGCGGTTTGTCGTTGAAGCAGTAACCGAAGTTACGTAACAACAATGAGCAGGAGTCTAGAACATTAATAGGCAGACGACGACGACACAAGCAACAATAACAACAACAACACTAACAGATCATTTTCGATGAAGACGATCTCGAACTCTCTTTTCCACGTCGTCTGCAAGTTTTCAAAGCTAGCCTGGCCTGTATCATCTGTGCCTAGGATATCACCGACCGAGGGGTCACAAGGGCATCGCATACAAATCTACCGCAAACCTCATTCTGCGGGCACTGCCAGCAACTGCTCTCAGCATCCTGTTTTATACCTGTACATACGACCCTTTGCACATTTGGGCAAATGTGCATTTGGCGATCATTTTGGTACCAAATCTATGGCAATGCGAGCCGTGGTTGTGAAGTAATTTGATATTTTAAATAGCTGCTCAAATGTGCTTCCGCAAACCACTACGCACATTTTGAGGCGTCTCCAGAGATTTCGTTAGACGTCTTGAAATGTGCCAGGCATCACTTGAGCGGCCCCATTAGCGGGAGCTGCCCTGGCGACCAGCTCTTCATGAGACTCGGCCGGAGTCTTACAAACGTGAGCGTTCAGGTGATTTGCTGTACCGTGAAGTCAGTACCACAGGGTAAGAGAGCCGTACGACTACATTCGCACCGACGGCAGCAGGTTTAAGCTGTAGCTGGTTTCCGGGGGCATGTAATATGCCAATGCGCATGCTCCTGTGCTTTTCACCCATGAAGCTTGGGGGTTTAGCAGGCGCAACACCTATTGTTGGACAAGCGGGAACCCGCATATGACTCACCGGCGTGGACGCCAGGGTCCTTTCTCCGTGAATACGTGGGCTGGCATGGTGAACAACTACCTTATAGGCTCATTCGCACACTTCCTAACAGGTTGTGTGAAGAAACATACCATACATTTCTGAGTCAAACATTACCAGAATTGTTGGAAGGTGTTTCAGAAGGTATTCGTGAGTGTGGTTCTAGCACGACAGAGCGACACTGCGAGTTCTGGCGAGTATGCTTATCGAGCTATGACGAGTAATTTATCTGATGGAGTAGGTCATTTGTGCATGCACTTAATCTCGAAATGCCCGCCGAAAAATCTTAATTATTCCTCAATCACGCCTCGCACTTACTTGAACTAGTTCTGCAATTATCAATTTCGAGCTTGAAATATTTCAGGGATATATATATATATATATAGCTCCTACCAAACTATATACATATCGTTTTCGCGTCCCTACAACAGATAGCTTGCTATATATATGACAAATACCATTATTGATTCAATATTGGTCTTTTTAACGACCTCTCGGTGTGACGAAAAGTGATGACCATATAATAATTATAATATCCTCCAGCATAATATATAATATTACACGGAGCTCTCTAGACTATATATATATATATATATATATATATATAAATATATAAATATATATATATATATATATATATATATATATATAATTAAAGTAGAGGTGTGTGTGGTACACCAGATTTTGTTTTTATAACTGAAAATTAGGTAGGAAAATTTCTAAATGCATCAAACATGGTTCAGCAGGGAAGCGCAGCCATTCGATGTTGCCATCAATAGCTGTTTCGTTGCTGTATTGCTTATGCGGTAATGATGTACGTTTATACAATGAGGAGAGGTGCCGAGGATCTGATGACGATGTTGACGACAATAAAGATGACGTTGATGATGATGACGATGATGATGGCGATGATGATGACGATTATTGGTACTGGTGTGCTGATCATGAGGGTGATAATGATTTTAATTCTAACTGACGCTCATAATGATGATTTTGGTAGAGGGATACAAAAAAGGGTAGACTAAACCAAAACCAAATCGTATGGCTAGACACAACGATTGCACATCAAAGCTGGTCAGTCTAGAACATTCCGGGCAGCTAGACAGTCGAACCGAGTCGAGGTGAAGTGAAGTGAGGTCTATTAGCAGTTCGTCTTCCATCGTTCGAAGGGACTGAACACCAGCGGCACGTTGAGAGGCGTCTGTCAGCAGCAGCAGCGGCAGTAGCAGCGCTAGCCGCCTCCGTTCTGACGTACTCAGTGGCCTTCAATTGGCCACTCACTTCGCCTTCGTTGAGTATGAGCGATCGGACCTTCGCGGCGAATTGTCGCCGTCGTCGTCGTTGTCGTCGGCGTTGAAATCGCCAGTTCACCACGTCGGACTGGACTATAGTGGCCAACACGGCCAACGACCATACATACACACGTACACACACACATTCATACATAAACGTATACCTATTCGAAAGTCCGAAGCGTCCGACACGCGTCAACATTAACGGATTCAGCGGCGAACGAGCGAAAGACTTTGCTCACCGCGTTCGTCTTCTTCTCCTCCGCCCTCGCCTTCGCGGTCTCCGCCTCGCGTACAGAACTTTTTCCCGCTGTTTTCGTGGCGGGTTTCTTCCTTCGGAAGCGTCTTGCCCTTTTGTTTTTTTCCGTCTTCTGTCTTTCTTTCTTTCTTTCTTTCTTTGTTTTTGTTTTCTGCCCCCTGTCCAACCGATCACCGCTGTTTGCCCCAGCTTTCCCCGTAGAAGCGTGGCGAGGCGCTCGACGACGAAGTAACGTCTGTAGGGTCTCAGGGACTATTCTACGTCTACACGCCAGTCGTCATGTCGACTGTTCTGACGGCCGCCGGTTGTCGACTATCCTGTTAGGGGGGACGCAACCAGCGCAAATGTTCACTACTGAAACGAAGCGTCGTAGCGTAGAGCAGCAGTGAACACGATAACCAAACGTAATTAATAGCATATGCCATTCGTTTATCAAATGTTTGCATTCGTGCATAGAAGACACCTTTCCTCAATTGGCGCGACTGAACATGAACTAGACGGCGAAAAAAACGACGTGTATTTTCTGATAGGAGCTGTTTTCTCTTTTGGTCTGCGGAGATCGCCGATACGGTGAAAGTATCCGGGGACCGCGTACTACGTGCTGTTCAGCCACTGGCGCCACTGTATAATCGATAGTGGACAAAACACTATCTAAATTTTATAGTAAAAACTATTAGCTAGAATAATAATATTTAACGTCTGTAGTATATTAAAAATAGTAACGACTACCATCATGAGTCATATTCGGCTCTGTGCATATATATATAATGGGAAACAATTAACTACAAGCTTTTATTAAGTATGCATCTAGCAAATGTATTAGTGCATATCTAATTAAATAGTAAATTTGCACAAAACTAACTCTGGCTATGAGGGCTACACGGGCCTTATATATAAGTACAAATTATGCAAGTACAGATCTGACAAATATATATATATTTTTTTTTTTGAGAGGACTAACTGAAAAATTCGTAAGATTATCTTTGACTGCGATTATGGACCGGTCTAGAAGGGCTTCAGCCCACTGGAAAACAGTCATGTCGTTCTCTTCCTTTAGCAGGGAATTGCTGTTAGCATAACTACAAACTATAGAGGGCCTGCACCCTGTAGCCAGAGATAGTACTGGAGGAGTCAAGGCTAGGGCTCCAAGGCAAGGCAAAATAGGACAGTAAGTTCCGGTGTGTCCTTCACGGTGTGTCGCATTGCTACATTAGATGCATATCCGGCTAGCAGCCCTTACCAAATCGGTGGAGGTAGGAGCAATAATCTCTACGTCTTGTGAGTGCCTGTGTGGTACGGTAGCCTACTTTCCCTTCAGGGCGACTATGCCACGCTCTGAGGTCTAGGAGGAGGGTCTTTGTTCGCGCCCCGGGGAATCCGTTTTAGTTTTTGTTTCACTCTTCCTGCCATCGGTCTCAGGTTGTCTGGCGCTCGACATTCTGGCTTCCTGTTGAATCTTCCCAGAGTCGACGCCGTTCTTCGTCTTTTCATGTGACCCGGTACGGTGAGATCATGTGACACGGTACAAGCCAGCACCAGGGATGTTTACCGCTGCTCCTCCTGCAGCAACTTGGCGTTTAATTGCAATTTTCGGATGGCTCCGAGAGCCGCACGGCGCGTTTGAGTTCGTGCGGGGAGCACAGGAGGAGCCCATGTTCCTTTGCGAAATCTCGAAGACGCTGCTACGACAAACAAATAGCCTCTTATGCGTCCGCCGGCGTGCCCAGTATGCAAATCGGTCTGTACTGTATTCATTTCCTCTACAGATGAGGATGACACGGGTCGACTTTCACGCGGGGAGCAGAGTCCCCTCCTGCAGAATTCGGGTAACAATCGCAGCTGCCTAATCCGAAAGTTTTATTAGGAGAGCCCTCGTGGTAGAGGCCGGGACCCTGTCAAGTCTGTGTCGCGGATCTGATTATCTGATTACCAGTCTGAAGACGGCCGGGATTTCGTCTATGTCGTCTCCCAGACAACGAGAACGACGGGTCGATAAAGGTGGCTATGAAACAACACAAAAATGGTTTTCGCGCGCGTTTCGCCCGAGAGCCTGTCCTTCCCTCGGAGGCCCAAAACGCCTCTAATGAGTCGGGACGGCCTTATAGGTCAGCCTCAATATTTTCTAGCATGACCCTTCACGACGAAGCCCTACTCCTAGCAATCAGTTTCTTGAAATGGGTGCGGGCCTCATTGTGCCTATTGGAAAGATCGAGAATTCTGTCATCCGGTGCCTGGCCTCGCTTAGTCCGGGTGAGCAGGCACCAAACGCCGATGCAGGCTTGGCGACGGCTTTTCTATCAGGAGCAGTGTGGGCCTCGACCTAAACGGATAGATGTTGACCCGCTGAGACTCATACCCATAAACGCACCGACGTCCTGTGCTCAACATTCAAAGTCACGTGATCTGCTAGTACAGCAAACAAAAACCTGCCACGCCAGAGCATTTCCAGAGCTGTTTAATTATTCAGCAAAGGATGGCTTGGGTAAACAAACATTAGAATATATATATTTTTTTCGTTCTACATATATGTGTATGTAGCGGTAGTAGCAACGACAGCAATCGTACAAATAAATATGTAGTACCCGGTAATGGTTATATCTGAACGAAATAAGCTTGTGAAAAAAAAAATATATATATATATATATATTTGTTTTTTCTTTTTATGGGACCGCCTTTTCCAAACGACAAATTATTTAAATTCAGTAATTTCTCATTGGGCTTAAAATTTCCATATTTACACATTTCAAACAATTGTAACCAATAAGGGCAATTTGCAGGAATAACTCGTCCGAGTCGGAATATATATGTATAATTGCTATAGCTCAAGCTTACTTCATGTAATTATAACAGGTCTTGGATGCGAAAGTTTATTACTTAATTATATATGAATAAAATAACGTAAATGTTTTTTTTCAAAGTAATAACAGGGGCAAAGACGAGTTACCCTTTAAATCTGTGTTAAAGGGTAACTCGTCTCTTCTCAGACGTAACATGACGTAATAGGAAACTTCTAGCGTATTAATAAACATACTGTTTTTTTGTTGTTGTTGTTGTTGAGCTGAATGAGTACTGTCAACCAAATGTTGGTCACACAGAGTGCAATGTCTGCAGACTATCTGTAGAGAGGTGATTTTCCTTCTCTGCGGTGTCAGCCTGGCCCGAAAAGAGGCAAGGCGATGCAAGCCACCAGCCGCTATGCCCTTTCGTCTTCCGTTGGAAACGTGATTGGCAACCCTCTCGAGATTACATGCTGTAATCTATCCGCAATCTGTCACGGTGCGCCGGTGGCGGCGACTCTGGCTGGCGACACACTTTGTTCAATGATTGCTGTCAAAATATGTAGGTCGCAATGCGCCGCTTGGCCTAGTAACTAACCTTATCAAGTTCAGTCGCTCGACTGCTCCACTTATTATTAGTACTAGAAATCTTGAGTTTGTTCTCTGCCTGTCTCTCTATCTTTCTTCCTATATATATATATATATATATATATATATATCACTCTCTCGCTTTCTCATTGGGTCAACAGCCAGGCGGGTTCCTGGGCTAGTGTTCCTTCACGCTGAACTGTGCTGTTCCTACTGCTACCGGTAGCTACCACTGTAGTGCCAGCACAGCACCTCTCTGCACTCTGTTCTAGTCCTCACTATACGACAACGACGACGACGATGACGACGACGTCAACGACACTGCAACAACCTCGCCTAGCACGGCGTGCGACTGGCGGCGGTGGAGCCGTCGTCGTCGTCGCTGGCTGCAATTGCTGTTTTCAAAGCTTTACCACCGCCGTTGCCGCTCTTTACCGTCCTAGCTCTAGCGTCGGTGAAAGCTAAGCGAACGAAGACGAAGCGTCTTCATTCTTGCTCACGCACACTTTCCGACGCGGGAGGCGCTCAACAGCATTCCCTAATCTTATTGGCCTCCGTCGCGTTCACGCAGCTCTCGACAGGGGCGCGGTGGGGGCTGAAGGAGGGGGGAGGGGGCAAACGCGGAGACAACACAACAACAACGCTCACTCACTCACCCCTCCCCCTCGACGCTGGATAGTGCCGATCGAGGAGCTAGCGCCGCCGAAGTAAGGGCCAACTTTGCCGAAGACCCTTTTTACTTCATGCTGAAGACCTGCTTTTTCCGCCCCTGTTTTCTTCTTCTCTTACCCCTCCTTCGCCCTCTAGCTGCGTCTCACGACATCTCTCTCGTTACCTTTTGCCCTCTCTCTCTCTCTCTCTCTCTCTCTATATATATATATATATATATATATATATATATATGCCTCTTGGTCGCCCCTAGAGCGTCGTGACGGTGCCTTTGTTCTAACACTGTTTTTTCAATGATGCGTTTTATTCCCCTCTCTCTCTCTCTCTATATATATATATATATATATATCGCCCGCTCACGAGAAGAGGAGATGAGTTGATATTTGTCGCGCTAGCTGTCCCTGTCTATATATATATATATATATATATATATATATATATGTCACTATATTTTGACTTTTTAAAATGTTTCTGTTTAGTCATTATCCTAGTACTCGCTAGTACCGAGGCCACGACGGCTCTCCTCCGACGGGGTCCATCTCGTCCATCTGCCTGCGACAAAATCGACGCGCGGCAACTACGGCCCACGCCTGAGCCAATCAGAAGCAACGCAGAAGCAGCCGACTTGTGGGGCGTCCTTTGCATTACGTCAACAGCAACACCAACCACACCAATGGCAGTCTCAACAACAGCAACAGCACCAGCATCCCCAGCAACAGCAGCAGCAACAGCAATAACAGCAACAACAGCAACAACAACAACAGCAACAGCAACAACAACAGCGGCAGCAGCACCTCACGAGGCCGCCACCGGCGTTCGGCAATAGCCGAGCGTCCAAGCGTCGTCCAACAAATGCGCCGCGAATTGTCTGCCTGTCAATGTCAATGCAATCAATTATGGCCATGCTGATAAATGATGGTGATTATGACGATGATAATGATGATGATGATAGGGCTGCTGCTGCTGCTGCTCATGATAGTGATTGTAATGAGAACGAGGATCATGGTAATTAGAATTTATGTTATTATTGTTATTCTATGATGAGAATAAAGAAGATGGTAGCGGCAACAACAACAACAACAACAACAACAACAACGACGACGACGATCACGCCATCGTTGCGGCCACCGCCATCGAGACGACAGAGACTGTCGGGCAAATCCGCTCTCGGTGTTCGCTTCGGAAATCGCCTACCTGATGGATGGACGGGCCCGCGGACGGACAGACAGACAGAGGAAGGGAGGGAGGGATTGGCCGGCGAGCGATTGAGCGACGTGTGAAGCCCACTCACTCAAGCCTCCAGTCGTCGGCTTACGTCGGCCGCTGTTTGAAGCCTACGCGAAGCTTCACTCGCTTCTACATCGTTGTTGCTGTTGTTGTTGTTGTTGTTGTTGTTGTTGCTGCTGTTATTGCTCTTGTCATCATCATTGTTGCTGTTGTTGCTGTCACCGTTCTTGTTTTTGTCGTTGTTTTTGTTGTTGTTGTTGTTGTTGCTGTTATTGCTCTTATCATCATCATTGTTGCTGTTGTTGATGTCACCGTTATTATTTTTGTCGTTGTTTTTGTTGTTGTCATCGTTGTTGTTGTTGTTGTTGTTGCTTTTGTTGTTATTGCTGTTGTCATCATTATTGTTGTTGTTTGTTGTTGTTTATTGTTGTTGTTGTTGTTGTGAAGCCCTCGTTTTGCCTCCAGTCGTCAGCTTACGTCGGTCGCTGTCTGAAGCCTACACTCGCTTCTCAATCGTTGTTGTTATTGCTGTTGTCGTCATCATTGTTGCTGTTATTGCTGTCACCATT
Organism: Dermanyssus gallinae; assembly: GCA_003439945.1. Taxonomy (NCBI): domain Eukaryota; kingdom Metazoa; phylum Arthropoda; class Arachnida; order Mesostigmata; family Dermanyssidae; genus Dermanyssus; species Dermanyssus gallinae. The sequence goes on along the minus strand of QVRM01003013.1, from coordinate 51,815 downwards.
ATTGTTTTTGTCGTTGTTTTTGTTGTTGTTGTTGTTGTCGTCATTGCTGTTGTCATCATAATTGTTTGTTTTTGTTGTTGTTATTTTTGTTGTTGTTGTTGTTGTTTTTGTTGTGAAGCCCTCGTTTTACCTCCAGTCGTCGGCTTACATCGGCCGAAGTGTTTGAAGTCTACCCGAAGCTTCACTCGTTTTTCTGTCAATGTTGTTGTTGTTGTTGTTGCTCAATTGTGTTGTTGCTATTTTCCATTGGGCTGCCCTTTTGTCTTTGCCTGTGCGACTGCAACGCGATCGCCAGGCGGCGCCATTCTGCGCCGTTCAATCATCTTTATGGTCGTCCATTGTCTTCGTTCGTCGGAGGGCGGATGGCCGAGTGGGCGTGTCGCTGGCTAATCCTTGCCTGAGGCCAGAGGATCTCATAGTATAGTGAGTGTTGCGTTTCGCTGTGTAAAGACGACGACGCCGACGACGACACAGTCAGTTAGTCAGTCAGCCAGGCGGTCTTCAACTCGTTTGACTCAATTCTTTGTCGTGCCTTCAAAAACGTTGCTAACCCCCCCCCCCCCCCCGCCAAGCCACCTAGACGATTTGATCTGGAAAAGCCGCTTACAGAGAACAAAATTTGAGTTGTGACCTTTTATCGCCTTTTTGCCAAACTCTCTTCTTCTCTCCCTATGTCTCTCTTTTCCTCCACATACGTGGGCCGTTGCCTTTTGAACGGGTGGAACGCTTGACATAAAAAAGAAAGGGAAACTAAAGCGTCTGCCCAGCAAAGCTTCCCGTAAGCCGACCTACTATAGAGTTAGGGAGTTAAGGCGCAACTAATCGCACCCCAAGCACACCTTGACAAAAACTGCAAATGCACAATTTGTTGCAAACGATTAGGATTTTCATGGTACTTACTACAATTACAGCTTAGAGTCGGGTAGAGGTTGGCAGAGTAAGCCTAATGGCTAGATAAGCCAAGTGTTAATCCGTGCGCATAAAGCATACTTCACGTGTTACTCAGTAGTGTAGAATGGAGCAGACATTTGTCGCCAAGAAACGCGTTTCCTTACGCCCCCCCCCCTCCCGCTTGACTCGTGCAAGGTCACGAGCTGTAGTTGAAACTGACTCACTATTATTCCCATTACAGTATACAGGCGTTTCTTCGCTAGATGTCAACCGAATTGGTAAAGGAAGCTCCATTTTGCGTGCCTCTGGAACAAGCCGCCAGTATATAGGTACATTTCGAAGCATTCGCGTATGTACTCGTATGGTCTCGGCCATCCACCATTTCAAATGCCACTGGTATGTGATTATAGTGGCTCGCGCTAGCTTAATAAATTGCCGCAAGGGTTCAGCTCTCGTCGTGCGCTACGTCGTTAATCATCTTTCGTGGGGCACCTGTGAGCAAACACCCGTCTATGAGTCGTGCGGTAATGATTTTGAGATAGTGAACGGACTATCCATTTAAGGCAAAACAGAAGAGAACAGGTCTTCCTAGTGGTATATCGGCAAGCTACATGCTAGATGCTTTCACTATCGAACGCGGGAGAGGGCCCTTGACACGCTACCTTGAAATGGAAAGCTCATGGAGTATTCAACATTTAAGCTCTTTGTAGGGTGCGGGACGTATCTCTGTAATTTATTCCACCTCAGAACATCGAAAACCGAAGTTATCGCTCATGTCAGCCCGGATACCGGGTTTTTTTTTTCTTAAACAGGGTCAACGAGCTCAAGCAAGTGCTCTACTGGGGTTCAGCCTGGTGAGTCCAGAGTTTCTAGGACAATATCGTACCCTGCTATTGCGTTCTTCTGTAAGCACTGCTTCCTCATTAAATTGATTAGCAATGATCACGTTTACCACTTCAGCGAGCCTATAAATTCTGAGAGAGACGCCAGACCACTGTAAGCACTTCTAAGATGAAGCTTACAAATCTCGGTATGAGCAATCATTCTCAGTCATTGAGTAGGCGAGGGGAAAGGGAGCAGTGTTTAACGCATAACAACTTTTTGACTAATCTTAACCGGAATTTAGGACTCGAGAAAAAACGAATTTCTATTTATCTCACGCAGAGGGGCAACGAGCGACACCCAGGTGCCTTTTCTGCGTACGCGCCACTCCACTTTAGACTCAGACTGTTGATACAGACAAAAACAGTTATAACCTGCGACTTGAATATACGACGACACTTTTTTCTCATATAAATGTATTTCTTTAGTCTAATACATATAACAAGGGTTTACTGCGCTAGCATACGCGACCAAATAAAGTGCATACCTCAACTCGATAAAAGCACTATCTAAGCAAAAGGGAGTTTCTTTCGACCTTTGGGGCAGTCAAATACGTTGAATTCCAGGGATTGCCGTTGCATTAAATGGCACTGTTTGGTACCTTTCAACGCCATGGGTTCTGAAGGTTCATTAGGCTAGAATGACAACCGTGCTTTCAAATAAAAATAAAAATTGCACGCCACAAACCAACCATTGCCGGCACAGTAACCAAAACCTGCCGGCCAGGTGGGCGCGTTCGCTCAAGCGAAGGTCATATATAAGTCTTGATTGTGCTGTCGTTGCTGTTGCAGTGATGCTTGAAGTTATTATTGTGCAGTTGTCGTTGTTGTTGTTGCTGTGGTTGCCGCTGCTATATTCGTTGCATCGATAATACTGTTTCATTGCGTAACGCTTAAATGATGACGCAACGTACGCCAGTATCTTTTATTTAATAGTGATGATCACAGATTATATCATTAGGCTTTCCTAATGTCGACTGTGATTCTCTTTTTCTCCTCGTGATGCTGAATATTATAGTTTTTTTATTTTATAATTATGAATTTATAGTATCATTTGTACAACACTCTATTCTCATATAAATGCCTTATTTAAATAAATATGCCTTATTTTTCTTAGCAGTAATACATTTTAAGATTTACTACTATCCAAACAGTATCCTGTACTCGGGATTCCCGATCATTAGACATCAATCGCCATCACCACCTGCTGTTGTACCTTAGCTCGACTTCGGCGAACGTCGGCACATCCGTTCTTTCGGTGCTCCTTCGCCTCCTTGTTGTCCTTGTCATCCACGGTACACTACGCTTCTATTGCCTTAACTCGCGGTTTAATTTAAAGGTTCGGCGAAAAAGCAATTCCGCGCTTTTTTTGTCCTTCTGCACAACACTTCCCGATATAGAGTCGGCCAGCTTAGAAACCGCTTAGCCCACCTACAGGAGAACCTTGAGGCTCGGCGCGGGGGTAGGGCTGACAACGTGCTGTTACAACAGGACGACTGGAGTGCCGCTTTGCACGATGAGGTAGAACGACGTCTCCTCAATGAAGCTGTGGAAGACACGACTAGAGCTCGCCTAAACGCCGTGTCCACCAAGGATTAGGCGCCTGGTTACACGCGCTTCTCAATGTCCCCATAGGTACCCTTCTTGATGAAGACACGGTTAGCAGTAGACCTACGACTGCGGGCAAACCGAGTTAGCCCTCGTCGGTTTCAATGTGGTTTACCAGTCGACAAACTGGGATGTCTCGGCCAATTGTGTATCGTCACCGCTGGACGACGTTCTAGACACGCCGCTATTAATGAGATCTTCAGCAGAGCCCTTAGGTCGTGCGGTCGTTCGTGCATCCTTGAACCCCCAGGCCTCTGCGCTGAAGACAACAGGTATCCAGACGGCATGACACTTACACCCTTCGAGCTAGGCAAAATGCTAGTTTGAGATGCAGCCGTTACCGACTCCCTGGCCACTTCTGTGGTCGGTGGCGGCACATTCGAAGCTGGCTATGCAACCCGCCTTGCGAAGATCAACAAGCTAAGCTAAACTACGTATTAATCGACTATCCCCACGATTTCTGCCCTCTCGCGTTTAAAACCTTGGGTGCTCCTGGTTATTTTTCATCCTAGAGCAGCCCAGGCCTGCATCATTCGTCAAGCGATCCCTAAATTGAGAATTCCTTGCCCCGCTGGACGTCACTGGAGTCTCTGGCGTAAGAACTGTGAGACTCGCTTACCCCTCGTCTCCAGTAGTAATCTTCAAACGTTCGCCAAATTTAGTAAGTAGTCTTTTAGTAAGGAGGTGGTCTCAAGGTCTCAAAGGCCACTGGGCTGAAGCTATGGGCTCTTGTCAGTTCGTCGTATTTGTTCATCTTGTTCTTTTCTGCTAGGGTCGCAGCGTTTAAGTGAACCGGAACCAACCATTGAGAGAGAAAGTGAGTGATGCAAATTGTATGATGCTGATATATATATATATATATATATATATATTAAGGCGAGCACTGCCGAGTGTGCAAACGTATTGTAAATGATTAATAAATCATCACAATATTTTCTATATATATATATATATATGGTAGATGCCCCCCAGACAAAAAGATAGACGGATAGACCGAGAAAACCGTCGATATCTAAAATACAACAACGAGAGCAACAACAACAGCAAAACAACAACAACAACACTGAGGGAAACAGCGACAACAACACCAACAACAGCGGCAGCAACAGTAATAACCCGGGAAGTTGCCCCGAACAGCTCGAATTTCACCAGCAGTGTCTGGACAAAAGGACATCCCTGCATAACGTAACTGAGCGCTGATTACAGCCATATACAGGTTGTCATTGTGTGGTGGCATCATCAGTGCCACGGTAATAACAGCAGCAGCAGCAGCAGCAGCAGCGGCAACTCGTCTGTTGTTATTAGATTGGGTATCGCCTGGATTGTATTGTGGTGCTGTGTGCCTGGGCAGCCCCACCGCACGATGAACGCCAATCTACAGACTATCGCTCGCTATTTGTTCGGCTTGAACTCGGTGAAACAGAGCAAGAGAAACGTCGACGTTCACCCTATCGGTACGGAAGAGGGGACGCCACCCTTCCCCCATCGTCACATTGGCTTTATTTCTGGCAGGCATCACTGGCCGATTTAGAAGGTTTGCTCTATTCAAAGTGAAGAGAGTTGGCTGGACAAAAATACCAGCATAATAATAATACTATTAATAATAATAATAATAATAATAATAATAAAATAATAATAATAAAATAATAATAATAATAAATAATAATAATAATAATAATAATAATAATAATAATAATAATAATAATAATAATAATAATAATAATAATAATAATAATAATAATAATAATAATGGATTTTTATTATTAATTTGTAAGCAATTTAATCACAATGTAATACTAAAATATTAATTATATCATATCTACAATATTGCTTGCAATATTATTATAGCTTGAGTGTATGCGACCACTCAACATCATCGTGGCGGTGGCTTCCTGTAGTTCCAATGACACCATCTAGCAGAAGAACGCGGTCGGCCTTGGCTTGTGGCCTCAAAGAGCTTTCCCCAAGCTATTTTGTCTGCTTGAGTGCATGCTTGCCCCAAACGCTAGCTCGACACCGAACGCCATTACAGCGTGGATGATGCGCGTATAGGCGCCGTTTGTGCGTATAGACTAATAATAATAATAATAATAATAATAATAATAATAATATATTATTATTATTATTATTATTATTATTATTATTATTATTATTATTATTATATCCGCACAGCAACATACCTCGATATGTTATAGAATATCCATATTGACATTTAGTTGCGACGACACCAGCGATGACAATTAACGTAGAAGTCTATGGAAGGCCATGAAACAAATTACTATATAAAAATGTTACCAACAACGACAACAACAGCACAAGCAGAACGAATGGATATTTCCATCAATTGACGGAAGGCAGGAAACAACGAGTTCATGAAGTTGGTGAAAGTACTTTGCATCCGGTCGTCGGTGCTACCTCTTTTTTGTTCGATTAGATTCGGCCATAGGACGTCTTAGTCCATACTTGAAGATAAATCTCTCTCTACGCCTCTCTCGGCCTCTCTTGTACCTTGTGAGACCCACGTTTGAGAGGTGTCCTTGGAACTGTGCCACATATGCCACCATCGTTCTCATTTAACGAACTCTAACCTACTTTGTCCAGAGCGAGTACCGCTTTTACGTCTCCTTTTGATACCGCACGAAGTCGAGACATATATATATATATATATATATATATATATATATATATATATATATTGTATATATATATATATATATATATATATATATACATAAGATGCATTGACACAGTGTGGCCCAATTTGAGCAACTTTTAGGTTTCGTTAGAATGAGCATGTTTTTCTAAGCAATAGGAGAGCAGAAATGCTCGTTTAGGAGTGACAGTGAAATTACTAATCTTGGTAATTGAAGTATCTGGCCGGACATCACTTTACAAAATGTCTAGGCTGCGAGAGACCGAGTTTTTGATAGAGAAGCTGAACAAACCGACGTGTTTAGAATAAAAGTAGCTTCGTAGAAGACTCGTATTATATAAGCTCGCAGAACTCAAGCTCATTTCTATCCGTTTTTATTTGCGTTTAATATTTTAAAGAAATGCCCTTATTTTAAGGCGCATTTAATAGGAATAATTCTGGTACTAAACCGATAGTAGTTTCATTTTTTATATAATTTCCGTGAGCCATTTTTCCCACCCCCTATGTGGGATTCCCATAGAGTTTTATATCAACAGCGGGGGGGGTCATTAGCGACTGGTGTACCTTCTTTGTATTGCGATGTTATATGCGGTAAGCGAAAAATTACGGTCAGACCTTGGTGAAAACAGGCACGTCGTGTACGTTCTGGGTCGATTTAGCATTTGTCAATCCATCTATCCCTGAAGGCAGCGTCTAAATAATATATATATATATATATATAAATATATATATATATATATATATATATATATATATATATATATATATATATATATATATATATATATATATATATATATATACATATATATATATATATATAATATATATATATATATAAATAAACTTATATATATATTACCAGTAATTAGTAGATATTACCCACACTAATTAACTGGAAAATAATTACGTACCTAAAGCGTTTAAATAATAACCGCAGCGTTGTTGTGTACTGGTACGAATCATATACGGGTTCGCGTTGGCCCATCAATGAGACTGATCGACTGACTGAATTGTGTGTATTAAATATGCCCTCTCTTGCTCGACGAGTCGTCATTATCAAAGAGCTCTCTTCTTCTTCTGCAAAACCAAGGACAGCGGTCAACACGTGTCTGGTGCCAGATCAGACGGCCGCAAAACCTGAAGCAGGCACGTTTCGTGTCGTTCATCGTTGGTTCTGCAAGAGAAAGAAGTCCACGCTGAGTTCTCGGCACTTGTGCTCTTTACATACGAAGCTTCGTTTAATGCATACGAAGGACACGCCTAATGCTCACAGCTCTCATTAGTCGGCGAATGAGAACGTGCCGCGCTGGCACGCACACCGGGGTCACTTCTCCGTCAATATTTAGGCTGGCATAGTGACCAGCTAGCTGCTACCTTATAGGCACCCTCGTGCACTCTCCGAAAGGCTAAATGTATACAACATACCACATATTTCTGAGTAGCAACTTATCTTAGGCAAACGGTTATTGTTTCAGCATGATGGAGCACCAACTAGCACACAGAGCGACGCTGCGGTACTAACTTAGACGCTACGTTCGGGGATCGGTAGATAACCCGAACTAAAAAAAAATGAAAAATTGAGTGAAAAATTGGCCGATGCTAAATTAAGTGAACACGTACTTGGCACATATATATATATATATATATATAAACGAACATGGCCGCTACCTTGGCCATCTGACCATCATTTTTCGTTCAGCACATCAAATACCACCAGGTACAACATCGGCCAGCCGCATCGGTGAGACAAAAATTAGTACGTTCACTGTCACTTCATGTTTACTGTCAAGACGGTGTCTCCCCCCGCACCCATTGCATTGGAAACGGCTTAGTTTAATGAAATCTACAACACCGTCAAGTCTAGTCAAACTGGGTTTGCGCACTTTATATATATATATATATACACATAATATATATAGAGAGAGAGAGAGAACGAGAAGAGTGTATACGAATGCTTAAATCGTGTTTATGCGTATCTGGGTTCATTTGCGTGTAACACGCATATCATTAATATACGATTGGAATTAAATGAAAACAAATGTGCGTTGCTGCTGCTGTTTGGAAATTTACTGTTCAGCCGCCATTGGTGGCTGGCTGGAAATCGACCGTTTAGTCCAAGAAGAATTACTTTGATGTACTTTCGTTGAGTACCGATGATGAGAAGCATTTGACTCTTTTCGATCACTTTAAATGTGAACCACATTGTCACGTTGGTTCCATTACGAAGAGGGAGAGAACAACCAGCGCTACCGTGTGGGTACAAACATCCGCCAGACAGTCAGGTATTGTGATTACGATTTTGTGTTTGGCTCGAAAAATGCGTCGCGTTGAAAGATTTAGAAATCAACTAGAGCAATATCAATCTTCTTCTTGGTCTGCCGAGATGATTTACCGAGAGCAGTTTTCTCTGACAGTGATTGATCAGAGACCTGCTCGCTTCTGTTTTGATATGATGACGCCAGCCGAACCTCATTTGGATAGGTACACAAACTCCTTGATGCTTGTAAATAAACTATTTGATTTTAACATAGAAAAAAAGGTGATCTGAGAAAAACAAGCGCCTGTAAAGCACGTGTCAACAATGTCTTGCCTAGAGGATGCGGCGTCAACTTGTTTATATACAACATCCGTCCAACCTACGATTATATGCATATATTATATATATATTATATATATATATATATATATATATATATATGTATATATATATATATATATATATATATATATATATATATATATATCGCGCCAACGACAAATATCTTGCCGTATTTATAAACAAATGCATGGCAAAGACCATTGCTGATCCGACATTGGGTTTGCCAACAACCTGCTGGTGCGACGAATAGCGAGAAACGCATATTATAATTATGATAATATTCACGATAATGCATAATGTTTCACGGAGCTCCCAAGACGGCACCACCTTGTATACCTGTACCCATGGAGCACTGGGCGCGAGAGTACAGAGTCGTTTCTAATGGAAAGACGTATTCTCAGTTTTTGTAGGGAACTGGCAGAGAACTTGTTCTTAGGCAGCAGATAACATTGTGGCGGCGTGGTCTAGGGGACTAGTGCGCTAGTTATGGTTGTCATCTACCGGGGTGCCGCCGGTTTGATCCCTGTTGTTGATCGAATTTTCTTTGAGCGATGCTCATTGAGAATAGATGATAATTCATACCGCTGAGAGTCAGCGGCCATGCTGAAACCCTAGATATCTTAACATGTCCGGCCCTCGGTGCATTGCAGGTATACCTCAGGTTAAGCTCCAAGCCCGTAGGGGACGGACATTGTCTAGAATTAAAAACACGCTCCTTAGAAAATGTTTTTAATCCTAGCAGATAACATTACTTGCTATGTGTAGGGGGGGGGAGGGGTACGCTGCGTTCTTAGCGAGTGTCATAGGCCATCTGCCTGTCGTATTCTAAACCCTGGGGCACGTTCGTACCTCACAATTGTAGAGTTAAGAGAAACGACACAAAATCGTAATAACCCATTGTAATACTGGCCGTTGTTGTTACGATTTGTAAGTTTGTCTGCCTCTAGTCTCAATTCCACGCTCTCATTTTGCTGAGATATTAACTTCATAGCCCATAGAGATTTGACTTATGTTTCTGCATGTCGATAGCAAATACTTCGATACCTGTTTTCCGTTGGTGCCGTGGCGTCCTATTCCCGAGTACATTCGACGGTTGGTGGCTCGCCACCTCACGGCGGTGTCCCGACCGGTCGAAGGTCTTGTCAGCCTCAAACAAAAGAGAGACAGCAGAAGAGTCACCCATATGGACGCTTTGTGACACAGCATCGAATCCGTAACTCAATTTGTTGGCTTATGATCGCTGCTTATATTAGGCTGAATAGCTCTTACCTTTAGTTGAGGGTAGGTTAGAGGTGATGCATACGGTAGTTTGTAATCGGTGTAATCGGCCTGGAGTCGCGTAGTCAAATTTCTGTTCATTTCCCTAAACGCTGAATGTTGTAAGGATTCGCCGTAGTGCATATTCGGTAAGCGGCAGGAACTCGCTGCCAAACCTAAAACCGCCCCTGCGTTTGTGCGGTCTCATGACTGCTACTAAGTCGACGGGTCTCATTGGCACGCCAACGAAACACTCATGCAGTAGCTGTTCTAAGCAATCTTGTGGTACAGTAACTTGCAGATCCTGGTAACAGGGGTGAAAGCCCTTCAAGTCAACTGCCGCTGATAGTGCCGTTATTTTACATTTGTTATTGTTCAAGTTGTTGTTGTTGTTATGCTTATTGCGGTACTTAGCGTTGTTATCATTTCCCATGTTGTGATTACATTTGTCGTTGACGTCGCTGTTGCCCGTCTTAATGCTGTTTTTGCTATTTTAACTATGATGATGATGATGATTGTTGTTGTTGTTTTCATCATTTTATTTGCTGGCTGACGTTATTGTCGCGTCTGTTGTCACGACAACGCTATCATTTAAGCAGGTGTTCTGTTGCTATTGTTGTTACTGTTGTTGTTGCTGTTGCTGCTGCTACGGATTGCCGCGCATTGCAGTTGTTAGCATACTTATGAACTTGTTGCCACTATTTGTGGTCTCCGGTGTGACGGTTGTTGGCCATATATACACTTGTTTTCGGTCACTTCCATCAACCGAGTGTCGTGCTTAGACATCTCGCGCTGCTCTGTGGTACCAGTGTCCTACCGTCGTGTCGGGACTGCGTCCCCCCATCGCTGATCGTTCAACTCATAAGATAGTCAGATCTCAGGTTAATCAGAGACCCGGGCAGCCAATATACCTTCTGTCTTACTACTACTAAAGTTTTCGGGCTGACCCTCAGCCAAGATTTAAGGTCCACGTAACTGTTCTTCACATTGCTTCATAGACGGACCCCCATAAATACCAATGTGCAACGGTGGGGCTCGAACCCGCGCATCCATGTGTCTCCTCCGGTTGCGAGGCGCAGACTTAAGCCACCACGCCACCGGGCTCGACTCTCTTACTACTACTACTACTACTGGAAAGCCTACGCTAGTTGTTTTTCAAACATTATGTCGATCCGTGTAACGCGCGCCATGGTGACTCTGATATGATACTGATCGTACCGGACACGTTTGGAGGTATCATGTTGTATGGCTTATTTTAGGGACCTGCTTTTCTTCTCACGGCTGGCGAGGATGTAAAGACTGACGTCTGACTGGTTTATCGAATCAATGCCTACCAAAAAATTGTCCCGCCTAACTGCTGTACAGTTTATACAAGTGCATATGATTTCATTCGTGTTCTTTCTTTGCAATTCTCTTCTTTAGGGTTCCTGTGTCGCGTGTTAAGGGAGAGGATATGATACTCGTGATGGGAGGAGTACACTGGCTTTCCAAGATTCATATGGACACAGCACTCAAACTTCTTTCTGAGTAAGTTGATTTGTTTTGTTTGTGAAAACATACTCGTTCCAATCGGTCCTTTACAAAATTCTACTATAATCGTGAGTAAACGGTCGTAAAAAATTCGCGTGTTTTTTGTTTTTTCATTTTGTATTGTCGAATTTCAGACAGGGTCTTCACGGAGTGAAGGTCGTCGTGAAGACGCTTGGAGCCGGTTTTCACCAAAGAGTACATGGAGTTCATTACCTGCCTAAGGTACGCGAGTATGACACTAGACTTATACGAGCACATTTTGCCCTATCCCAATACATACAATAAGGTCATTATTCACGGGTCAATAAACCAGAACCCCAATAAATATTCGGAGTTTCCTCGTTTTGTTGGGGCAAATTGTGGGAAAGGTGCGTTTAAGCAATAATTATCAAAAGACGCTTCAAAGTGTCACGGTGCTATTGCGGCGGTACCCTTACGATGCGAATTGACTAAGGAAAAAGAGAAAGGGAAGAGATCGTTTCAGGTAGGCATGTGTCTGTAAATCCCAGAAAACTTCGGCAATTGATCAGATTACATTTGTAGGGCTCGATCCGGAAAATAGAAGGCTGTGACTACATACGGTTCTACGTACAATTTATTATATTGTATATAAAGTTATAACACGTGTCTCAATATATTAATGACACGCGGCCGTGTCTCATTATTGCTCATTATTGTTATTCATTAAAATATAAGCTCTTTTGTCCTATGGTAATATATATGTATATATATATATATATATATATATATATATATATATATATATTATAACATCATCAAATCGTGGTCAAGTTGCAACTCGTAGTTTAGTCCAGCCTGAATGATTCCTACAGATATATACTAAGACCGGATAGAGAACACATAGATATTCTGGCCTGGCTAGGCCTGAACAGCCGTCCGTATCGCTGACTGTCTTTGCTGACTGGAATCACACCGATACAGGGATGTCTAGCGCTTGTTTGTACGATTTGTGATTTTCATATTATTTACTTTTTTGCTATATGTATGTATGTTTGTATATATCTATATATTCAAGACGTAAAACATCGTTTATTGAAATAGTTCTTGTTAAAATAATAAATAAAGAAGGCTCAGGTTGACGAGATTTATTTATAAAGAACACAATTTATTGATATTTGTAAATATAAACCTACCTAACAGTAAAAACAGGTTTTATATACCATCACGTATATATATATATATGCTGAAGAGATTGTAGGGAGTGCAACTTTGAATTGGTGGTTTTAATTCCGGGGTTACACATAGCATATTAAAGTGATCTAATTTTCAATTGCAAAACTTTGGATCATATATATATATATATATATATATATATATATATATATATATATATATATATATATATATATATATACATACATATTAACGAGCTGCCGTAAATTGTCATTCTGGATCGTGAATGTTGCATTCTTACAGGAGGGTCTCCGCAAGGTAATCTCGCACAATCAGCAATTGATAACTCAATCATTGCAGCGCGGTTTTGGAGTTGTCGACACATTTCGCATGACATACGCCAGATTCAAGGACTTTACCGAGGGAAAGTGTGCCTGCCATTTTCACAAGGTAGTATGTTCAGAGAACAATACGATCTGTCTAATTACCGACGCATACTCTGTAGACGCGATCAGTCTGGAGTTTTGCATATTCTGATTAAAGTTGTAAGAATGTGTATGTAACTACATGTGTACGCTGGCTGACCTAATGCATCTCTGCTATAATGGCTTAAAATGAAAAAAATCTAAATTATATGTTAAAATTGTAGTATAAGTTTGCAAATTTATATTACTGTTTACCTTTACTTGCCATGCATACTAATATTTTACAATATCAGTTTCCGTCTAGCACATCCAATCTCAATATTTTTTGTGGCCATAATGATATATCAATTCATTCATTGTAAATATGTTGTATGAACGCATCCGTGAGTTAATATATATATATATATATATATATATAACTCATGAATATGTATATATATATATATATATATATATCTGCCTAACGCCTAAAGATTTAAAATATCATTAAAGTTCTTTGGTACTTTTATTTTTCCCAGTTGCATTCCGTTTGGGCTTCTCGCAGTTTATGAATTACGTTTCTCTCTAAATATCATTACAAGCATTTTGTTTGGGCGTTATTTGGGTATGATAAAATATTTGGCTTCCATCAAACGTTGTCAAAATGTCACAAACGTAGCTTTGTTTTAGCTTAAACTCCATCAGACAGAGCCCGATCTTATCAACCTAAAGTTGTAGGAAAGCTCCCGCAGCTATCAAACCTCTTTATGAGAAAATAAGTGTTTCATTTTGATACGGCTTGATATACAATGACGGGGTTATACCGCGACAGATGAGCCAGACAACACAGCGTCAGTTCTGTGACAGTATCAAAACTAACTACCGCTAATATAGTGACGTTGTTTTAGTGAGTCCTATCCAATCAGTAGATCCAATGGGCCTCATATGCCGTATAAGGCTTATGGGATCAGCTTGTGTTGACCAACCCTTGTCATGTCGTTGTGACTGTTTGCAGGTCAACAAGGTGCACTCAGGTCTATACAAGGTCGAGGGTTCGGTGAACCGCCAGTACACCAACATGATGCTCCAGAGCCTCTGCTCCTAACAATGGGCTGCTCCGCTTCGCCGACAAAGAAACTACTAGAGCAACCAGCAGCTTGTGCCGAGGAGCTCACCACCACCGCACACACGTCACAATATTCGAGAAGCCGGATTCGAGTTCGGTTCGAATCAATGAGACGATGCAGATTTGTCTCGCCGCTCTTAACGCAGTATCTCGTCGGCTAAACGTGAAGTGGATTAACAGCTGCGCTGCACTACGCTACTTTGCCTACGACCTCACCATCTTGCAAGGCAGCGCAACATTGTGAAGAACTGATCTCCCGTCCAGCCATGCTATGAGCGGATAATAATCACTTGTTATTTTGCAACTGCGCTCGCCAAGGCTTTATGCGTGTCATGACTCGTCCATTAATGCACTTGAAATTATTGTTTTTTCTGCTACTCAATTCAGTAGAACGATACAAACCCTTTCATTCCCTTTTATTAAGATCGTACGTACTTATTTAATTAGTTCAGTAACGTGATTAATGTTGCACACGATCCAAAAAGGATCCTTTCTATCAGTCAGTACCATTACGTTTCTTTTCAAACCTGTACAAGACAGCCATATTCACTGAGTACGGTGCAGTATATTCACATAGAGTACGGTGCAAAATGTATATTCTAAACAAGCGAGTACTATACCGAATGTATAATATTTCATTGAAGTAATAGCGTCGCTATTATCAGAACTTATATTATACATGCAGTTGCAAAAGTTCGAAGGAACATTGTTTTTGGCTTTCAAGCGATACAAAAATCGATTAGAAATTTGCGAGGCAAACACTGAAACAATATTCGAGCTGTGCTCAAACGCTCCCTGGCTACGTTTTGTGAAGTGGGCAACAAACTAGGACCACCACAAACAACCAACGCAGTGATACACTGAGAGGAGCTAAGATGGTGCTGATAGAGTCAGAACAGTCTATTTAAATATATATATATATATATATATATATAGGTTTCGCTATAGAACGTATACTTGAGTGAATGTTAAGACCTATTTTAAAAACCTCTGTACTCCTGGGCATGCAGCGTGTGCGCATATGTTCATAATATCAGTTTATGCTTAGTTGGCTGATGCATGATGATTAGAAAGCGTGATTGGGCATCATCGTAAATAAGTGTCAGCTATGAGTATACAGGACTACCTTTAACAGTCGAGAATACCCAACTCGTGTATTTAGCGTTTACCAATGGTGAGCGAGCAACCAACCACTGTGCGAAAACTGCCTCAGGAAAATTATCTTAGAGAACAGTCAACAAGCACACGCACACAAGCATACACAAGCATATGCAGAGGTATTCATGAGAGTTTTTCTTTCATAGGTATGTTGTACTAAAGTACACTTCGACTTTTCGTTGCGGTATACCCAAAATCACACCGCAGATCGGTGTACTTGAAATTCTAGATTACTCTAAGTCATAGGGCAAATGTACATACCTTAACGAATATATATAAATATATATATATATATACATGTATGAAGGTGCGAGCATACACCCGTATATACTCGTACATATAATTAAATTTCCAAAAACAACAAATCCACTACGCAAAGGTGGCGACTCTCCGCTAAGTAAGGGGTATTGCGCCTTTGTGATTCCTGTAATGAGCATGTGGTATCAACGTGATTTATGTTCATGCACATCGCGTACCCATCTTCTCTTTGGCGTAACGTGAATGAATAAATCGGTAAAATAAAAAAACTCAAACGCATACAAATCACAAAGCAAAGCAAAACAGCGGTAAGCTATGACTCCGCACAGTTTGAGAGACTAACGACAAACAAATCACAGAAACACAAGTATCACTGTACCTACACCCAGAGTCTTTCCGAGCTGAAGGCGTCTCTTCGAACACAAACAAGCCCCGGAAGCCTCGAGTTGCAAGGAGCTAGCCAGCTGATCAATCAGCGGCTGCTCTCGGCAACGCTATTCTGAGTCGAAGTCCGAAATTCAGGCGACGAGGGCATGACGAACTGAGAGATCCCACAAGCCACACCAGTTCATACCACTAATCTACTTGCTACTAATGATATTTTTACTAGACGAGCTACCATCTATTTCCTATCTTAAAAGATAATCATATGCTATGAACTATGGTGTGAACTTGTTATTACACATGCTTTGTTTTAAGTTGACATTAGTGTTGTTTGCTTATGTATGTGGGCGTGTGTGTATGTGCATGCATACATATGTATATAAACGATTGAGGTCCTATGTAATAAGGATTACCTTCGCGCTTTCGATGGATCGAGATACGAGAGAGAGGAAAGTCTAACTTTTGGGCAGCCTTTTGCCCCGACAGTCTTTCAATGCGTAAACCAAATCATTTTCGAGCTAGGTAACTGAGACGTCTACACGAAACGTATCACATATACAGCACATATTCCTTGCAATGGTCTTGGTAATCATAAATAGTCATAATGTCAGCGCAGACAGTCATGATGTCTACTCAACAGTTGACGCGATGCTCATTGAGACGCCTATTCTTATGAGAGCTGCGCGCAAAAACGGGCAATTGTGCAAATTCTAAATCGAGGATTACTGTTTATGTCACCGCATATATCTACACACACATACGCTATACATATATATATATATATATATATATATATAATGAAAACAAAGCATCTAGATGAAATGTGAATACATATGTACAATTAATGCGTGTAGGTGTATTTAAATATGTATACGTATGTATGTCTACAATATATACGCATATATGTGTATATATAAACAGCATAAAGTGAGGCCGGTCGTAAGCAATGAATGCGTCTATTATTTATCGTCGGTTCTGCCGGTAGTTCGCAATGTCGTGTTAATGGCTACGAATACTTGATAATTACAATGATGATGGAGAGTATTGGGTATCGGAGGCAATTCGTTTGCTGCACTCGCATGTTTGCTATTAAACGTTGATCAAATCGAACCGGTACTACTAATGTAAAACAAGCAATATATATATATATATATATATATATATATATATATATATGTATAGAGAGAGAGAGAGAGATCACGAGTGGTCTATGTAGTGTAGATATCCAATAGAAACCGGCTAGCAACTCCAAATGAACTTTTATCATTAATACTCAATGATATCTAAAAAATCATTATCGGGCGTATTTAAAGCTCAAATGATTCACCTAATTCTGGTTCTCTATATGCAGCACTAAACCGGTACTACTTGTTGGCTAGACAATGGGAAACTCCCAGTCGACATCTTTTGTCGACGCCGCAAAAAGAACAGAGGACATTTCCTCACGAATGATGTATTGTTGCTAGCCGGGCAATCAACAGTCGGGACACCTCAAATTCACTTCAGACCACACTTCGGTGCTAAGTCATCTTTCTGTTTGTTACATGAAGAGCAGCAAGCGCTCGGCTGTGTAAGATAGCGCTATAGCAATGTGTCGAGGCTCTTAGTTTTGCTTCTAGTTTAATACCACCTATTCACTTTAGCGTAAAGTTATTTTAGTGAACATTGTAGGCTTTTCCCCAACCCCTACTGTCTTCTAATCCCTCTACCTACCGCTTGGTTCGAACTGAAAATAATCGCACACTTGCTCCGCCAGTACAGGCACTACCAGAAACAAAGCGATTTATTAAAACGTCCAGGCGCCAATTTAGCTGCTTACTGATTGGTTATAGCTTTCTGTCCCCGCTGACTATAACAGAAATCGCGCCACAGAAACGTAGCTGCCAGCCCGAACGGTGTGGTTTAATACATTGGCGTTTGGCCCGACTTTAGCTATTCAGACACTGGTGAGATATAGCTATGCTAATACTACCACTACTACTACTACTACTACTACTGCTATTACCAATGCAACATATTTTAATCTAATAACAAACAAAAATACTTTATCATTTGACTAAACATAAAAGCTGTAGATTTGTAAATTCAGTTGCGTGTTTGCGTTACATTTGTTAACCCTGCTTTGTTCCGGTAGCGTCCGCATCTGAATACTAAACAGCAGCTTAGTACAGCAGCATAAATTGCGATATCATACGATCTAAAGAAAAAAAAACGGTACAAGATAGACACAATTACGGCATTGTTAAAAGGCAAACGTTTAATAATTGGATCCATAGGAAAATAGATAAATATTTCTAAAGCCAAATTAATTTTTCATAACGGCACAAATCACATAGCAGGCTATGCTTTTGGCAAATTCAAGATATTGTTAGAAACGTGTAAGCACGACTGTAAGAAAACATTTATATATATATATATATATATATATATATATATATATATATATCGAATACCCATGTGTGGTGAATAAACGTGTTAAACTTGTATATATATCCCAGTAGGGATCCATCGGATATCATACGTGTTCGCTCACCAGAATTAGTTTGTGCGCCGCAGTGCTATTTTAACTTAAAGACGCAAAAATAACCCTAAGTTGAACGCCGCGCTCTGAGGGTCAAATAAATTCTCCTGTATTCACTGGGAGTCCAGTAATACTATTAAAAATAGTATGCCTAGCTAACACGTTTTAAGCCCCAATTTCAATTGTGACAGTTTGGCCGGGCCTAGTAACAAGATCAATCAAACAACAGCTCTAATGTAAACAAGCAGTTCGTCAAACCATAGAACCTGGAGCGCGCGCGACGATGTTTCGACACAAACACTTATGCAGGGCCCTAGTGTTTCGTATCGTTAGTGCACAATGGTAATAGAACATCACTATATACATCGCGTCATATATATATGATTCGTACGGTACACGATACATCTCCCGATGAGGGTCGAGTATGTATACATATGGATGTATTGTGGCTAGTAGCAACAACAGTAAATTTATTTCATAAAACAATATCGTATCCGTCAGCAATCAATTCTGCGATTCACTCCAACCTAAGGCCAACAATGTCAAGGGGTACCCTTTATCAAGTTTTTTGGCTATGCGTGTTCAGATTGTTGTAGTTTTTGTTGTTGTTCATATAGTGGCTGTTGTTGATGTTGTTGCTGTTGTTATTGTTCATATAGTGGCTGTTGTTGTTGTCGTCATCGCTATCGTCATTGTTGTGGGCCCCTTGTTTCTTTTAGTGTGGTTATTCGTTTTATGGGCGGGGTTTGGTTTCAGAGCAACGAGTTTATGCGTACGCTCATCTTAATAATAACAATAATAATAAGTATTATAATCCGTTTATCAATCGACCTCATGGACGTAAAAAGCAGCAGCGGCTCTGATTATGGCTGTAGGCTGTATCTTGGCCCGTCCGGAGGGTTTTGTAGCAGCAATAACAACAATACCAGCAACAACAACAACGACAACAACAACAACAACAACAACAGAAGCAGCGACAATGCTAGGAGAAGACACCTCTTACCACAGACCGGTGTAAAAGTGTTCACAGCAATACCTACCCACAGCGGGGCGAGACGCGTGGCGCGAGACCGTTTGCCGTCAAGCATGTGCGCCTAGGAAATGTCCTCAAAACGACTCGTGTGAGGCAAGATGAAGACATGTGCTAAACAAAACACAACCTGGAAACAAATCTCGACCGAGAAAGAGCGAGGGAGAGACAGACGGACAGTGGCTGCCAATTCTAACAATAGCAACAAAGGCGAAATCAGACGTAACGCCAAATCGCTCTCCTCCGCACTCCGACAACATCAACGAAATCATAAGCAATATTCACTTGTCTGAAGATCAATCCTGAAGATGATAGTAATGATGATGATTATGATGAAGGTGGTGTTGGTATTGATGATGGTAACGCTGATAAAAAGATTAACCATAATAGCCGTGACAATTATAAGAATACCAGGATGATGAACAATAATCGATTTTGATATGATGCTGCTAAATGCTAAACGTTTCTCACCTAACTAATGCGTAACCTGCGTACCACAACGAGCACAACATGTGATGGGGATCGATCGCCTTAACTAGTAACAACTATACTAGACGATACGAACAGAGGTAAAAAAAACACTAAGCAAACACACAAACTCACACATCGTTTATAATTCAATGGTTAGCTAATAATAGGAGCAACAACGACAACAACTACGATAACAACAGCAAACGCGACAATGGTATCGAAACAACCAAAAAACGGTGCACGGTGAATGCGTAGCAAAAACACCGTCAACTCTACAAGTAATCGCTCCATGACTAAAAACCGTAATAATCTATAATTGGCAACGAAAAAAAACATGCATTCTTAAAAATGGCATAAGAAGAAACAATGACGACAGCGAACAACTAACTCGGCAGAAAGTACGCAATCAATCCAGACCACAGCCAGCCCTTGATCCATCTAATGAATGCGATTTATCGAACAAGCCAAAAGCCGGTCGGAGTTCAATAGGGTTGGTCAACAAAAAACCGCGCATTACATTGTCGACAATGGCCGACTGGCCGAATACGTCGGGTGAACGACAACAATAGCAACAATTGCAACAGACAAGTCTCGAAATCATTACGCATTTCTCTTCACAGCTGTCAATCTGAAAACGACACGATGCAGTAAAAGGCTACGCCGACTCATCGATCGTTGCACGGGGTATAATTTGCGGGAAAAAAAACGCGTCGTTAACGCCTACGAGAAGAATGAAACTAGTCGTCACTTCAGAGCGCGATGTTCATTTTTTTGCTTTGTTTCTGCTCATCGTTTGGCACATTCTACGTGAAAACAGTACTTGAGAGGGACACCGTATACATATACGAGTTCATATAAATATATATATATATATATATATATAATAAATAAATATATATATATACAAACAGAGAAAGAGAGCAAGAAAAGAGTGCACGAATGAGGGCATAGAGCAGTTGGATGATGTACCAAACATGCAGTGAGTGAGGTGGGATGGTTTTTTGTATGTGTCTCATTAATACGTGACAATTAGTACTGTCACGAATCTGTGACCGACGAACGAATGGACGGCGGCAACAATGGCAGCTTAGCTTAGAAAGCACCAACCGCAAGCGTGTTACGACAATCAAACTCAAGACACGACTCAAGTCGATGTGTATGTAGCAAGCGGCTAACTATAATAGCAGCAGACTACTAGTTAGCGACATATTCTGAATGTGGACGTCTGGACTGGACTGGACTACATAATACTAAGTGCTACATGTGTAACACTTAGTATTATGTATGTGTCTGTCTGTCTATCTGTGTGCGTGCGTGTGAAAGCTGACAACCATTTTTCTACGTTACATTACTACCTCTACAAGTGCATCGTAAATGTGTGTATGTGTATGTTGTTGTGTGTGCGTGGTTAATTAGTACATTTTATTGTAGATTCTATAGAGAGCGCATGAGAGAGAGAGTGAGAGAGAGACAGAAAGAAGCAAGAGAGAGACAGAATGCGAGGATGATGATATGATGCATAATAATAATAATTATGAGGATGTTGATGGTACTAATGATGATACTTCGATTTCGAATAATAGCGATGCCGGGTATTCGCATGTATTATTGTTGTGTTCTTAGTGTTACAATGCACAATATTGTTGTTACTGTTATTATTATTATTATTATTGCTATTAGCACTGTTGTTGTTGTAGGTTAGCACCGGCCGTATCTGGCATGGTCGTTCCCTCGCGCTCTCGCTTCTGCAGCAGCAGCGCTATGGGAATGAAAGCGGCCTATGTCCGTGTAGAGGGCCCGGCAAATCACAACGCAATCGAGACTGCGATGACACAATCACTTGGACGAATCGAATCGAAACACGCGCGGAAGGCGGAGGCGAAGCAGACAAAGAAGGTGGGCAGATGGGAAAATGGGAAATGGGGAACGCAAGGCGTCGTCTTGAGAACCCATGGCTGCACTACGCAGTACTCAATCTGCTCCCTGTCGCTGGTCGCTTGCTCACACGCAGCATGCGTGCGCGATTCGATTCAGTCTACTGGCGGCGACTACTCATAGCGAAATAGTACCGACGATAGCTATGCTCGTTATTAACTAACATTAATCATGCATAACGAATGAACTAACTAGTAGTTACACTACGTCGGCCATACCTACCGAGTTATGCCACATAGTTCACCTAGTACCTAGTTATCGTACCAGTCGTACAACTACTACGCCAGTGCACGACTACTGTTACTACTTGTACTAGAACACACAATCACGACGACGATGACGACAAATCATTCAACATCGGTAGATTTCTAGTAGGTAGGTATATTCGTGTATACCTGGTGTTATGTGGTGTTATTATATGGTTAGCGCGAGAGAGAGAGCAATCACAACATGGGTAGCGTCTAGCGCCAGCTACTTCGCTACTCGACAACCACGCGCCGACAGCAATCTAGCAAGATCGAGCGAAATCACCGTCGAAACAGCACGAGCTACAATCATATTGGTAATCACTTCTACCTAGCTTTATACCTACACGCATACACTCATAAATAGAAATGCATATAGAGACGAATATGTGTATATATATATATACATATATATATATATATATATATATATATATATATATATATATGTATATATATATATATATATATGTATATATATATATATATATATATATATTATTAATATATATATGTATACATATATATATATATATATATATATATATATGTACGGAAAGATGGAAAACGTGATACGCAAAGAACAGTACATGGCAAACGACACGCTTTTTAGCGGAAACAATAACAAAAACAGCAGCGACGGCTGCCCGACGATAATTTGCGGTCCTGGGCGGTCTGGTTGCCGATGCTCGTCATCAAGACATTTTGCGAGATATTACCACACAAAAGCATTCACTAAATGTATATATATACATATATATACATCTATATAGTGTATATACACATCTCTATATATACGTGCATACATATGTCTATGTAATTATGTATTGCACGCAACTAGCACTTTGGCCCTATCCACCAAATGTATAGCCATTCATATGTACCGTACACGCAGCTTTGAGGCTAATCTGTTGACGCGAGCGTGGACAAAAAGCATAATATACATATAGATCGATCTATATAAAAGTGTCACAATACGGTCAAGTGTAAATCATAACAATACTACTCACAACCGTTGATACCACATAGCTAATACTGGAAATAAATAAAAGTCGGTCATTGTATACAAACGGTGTGTTTTTTCTCCTATCTTGCTTGCCCAGCAGATGCGCTCTCAGTGAAACGTACAGAGAAGCGTATATGGTTAACCCATATAGAAAAAGTCAGGAAAAGTGCAATGACAAAATATAGTTGTCTTAAGTAACTTCACCTTTCCAAAGTGAAGGTTTTCTCCCAAGGAAGTGTGGAGATGGTTTATTTGCGAGAAATATCTGTTCTCTATAAACAACTCGTTGCACATAATGTGAGAGACAGCTTTTAGACAATATTTAAACAACTGACCACTCACCACCAGCGAAAACATACTTTTAAAAGTGCGCGTCTTGGCTGTTTTATCTCTCTATGTTACATACATCAGATCATCATCCTTTCATTCTTCCATCGTCTTTATCCAGAGATGATGGAAAAGACCTGACGTGATGTGAGAGGCAGCTTTTCGACAATATTTAAACTGACGGTCTCACTCTGATCCCCGTTGCGTAGCCACATGCTTGTCTGGGACGCAACTGTAACCGACTCATTAGCTCTTTCGATGGTCAGTGCAGATGCGGACCGAACAGGTCGTGCTTACAGGTCGAGAGAGGCCAACAAATGCAGAAAATAGCGTTCAGTGTTAGTTATCCGCACCAAATTTTGGTGTTCGACACTATGAGGGGCCCGGACCCCCTTTGACTCAAGTCTTAACCTTTCGACGGAAGACTCGAGAACATCTGAACTCTTGCATCAGACGCTGTCGATGACATTTAGCGTAGAAATGCAGCATCTGTTCGAGGCACATTGTTGAACTGGGTTAATATTGGGATAGACAACCCTGCACGTTTGCGCGGAGAAAGTTGTTTAACCCAAAATTCTAACATAGTAAATTTTAGGACATAAAAGATATATATATATATATATATCCAGGGTGTTTCAGGAATATTCTTAAATCGATACATGGAATTGTAGAGCTCAGTTAAGCAAACGTTTTTTCCAATGGAACATGGTCTCTAAAAAGTCTTGTTTTGGAATGAGAGTTAAATTACTACAATTTGTAACACTGGTGTTTTTGCCCGACATAAGGGCATAAAATATGCAATTGCGAGATAACCAGTCCTCCTATTCAGAAACTAAGCACACCGTCGTGTTCGTGAGTAAATCTGTTTCTTCTGACGACACACCAAAACTCGCGGCGCTCAAAACTAGCACCAAGACTCGCGGCGCTCAAAACTAGCACATTCAGGTAAACGCACATCGTAAAAATCATTTTGATACCAAGCTTATGGCAATGCGAGCCGCTGTTGCGGCAGTAATATATATACAGGGCCATACAAGGTATAAATATATACAGTCCCTGAAAAAAATATAGGGCACAGCTACACCGCAAACAAATTATAAGGCCACTAGCAAGATACCTGATTTAACAAATTAATTAAGCAGATTAACGGCATTTGGGCTAATTTCACGGCATTTAGCAACTGTACTTAATACTCAGCGAACTTCCCATAAAGTCGGATAACCTCAAAAGTGCGGTTTGGTATAGTGTTAAACAAATTTTGGATGACGTTTTGCAAGAGCTCGTCCCAAGCCTCAAAATTTGTTTTTATCGGTATAAACTTATTGTTCGAGCCAGCTTCATACATTCTGGATCATATTAAGATCAGGTGAGAGTGCAGGCCAGCGAAGGACTTCAATGTGACGTCGGTCGAACCAGCTTCCGATCAGCCTGGCGGTGTGAATCGAGGCGTTATCGTGTGTGAAAACGAAACCTGGCCATCCCATCAGTTTAAAAGGCGCCGATTGCTCTTTTAGCAAATCCCCGTATCGCGTCGAATAAACACGACCGTCTAAAAACACAATCGACGACTTTGTATAATATCCGACAGCAGCCCAGATCACCACTGAACCGCCACCTGAGTGACGTTTTGACAAAATTCGTTCTTCCTTGCGGACATCGTGCGAATAATAGTAAAATCGATCCGATTCATCAAAGTTAAACTTTTTTCATTCGAAAAGAGCGCTCTGTGTCACTCAGTGGTCCATCACATCGTATCGTGGGCACTCAGTGGTCCATGACATTTTATCGTGGGTGAAGTCAAGACGAGCTTTCATCGGTCAGCGGTCAATCGTTGTTTTTTCTTGTGTTTTTGCCAATTTGTCTTCCTGAAGAAGCTTTGCACAATTTCGCACTTTCGTTTGCAAGTCGGCCGCCGCCGCAATTGCCCTCGCCGAGGGCGCAGAGTTCGACGCTTCCTTCAGATTTGCAGCTTGTTTCGTTCCGAAACAGAATTTGAACGCCCGGAACTCTTTTTTTACGACGTATTTTTTTTACCTAAGTTAACAAAGTTATTTACTACTTGGGCCCAACGCCCCAATTGACGGGAAATTTTGCGATTAGAAAGGCCGATGTCCTTATAAGCCTTGATATGGGCATTTTCTTCACCCATGAAGCGCCAGCCTAAGCCTATCGTTTCAACAAAGAAAAACTTCTGGTAGGAGGTCTGCCTTTGTTTCTGTCGAGCCGCTAAATGGACCCAATCGTCAATATTCTGCTTAATTCACTCGTTAAGACATGCATTTTGCTAGTGACATTATAATTTTTTCGCGGTGTAGCTGTGCCAAATGTGGAAATCTCGTGGTTCAAAATAATCCGAGACCCAAAATGTCGATGGAAGTCTTCGTTGTTACTCTGTGAGCATGTATCACTGTGATCTTTACACGATTAGTTATAATAAATGCGTAAAATGTGGCACACATGGGTGGCCCTATATTTTTTTCAGGGACTGTATATGCAGAGTGTTTCAGGAATATTTTTAAATCGATACATGGAATTGTAGAGCTCGGTAAAGCAAACGTTTTTTCCAACGGAACATGGTCTCTGAAAAGTCTTATTTCGGAATGAGAGTGATATTACTAGAATTTGTGTCACTGGTGTTTTTGCCCGACATAAGAGCATAAAATGTGCAATTACGAGACAACCGGTCCTCCTATACAGAAACTAAACACACCGTCGTATTCACGAGAAAATTCTATTTGTTTTAAAGAACATATAATATTGTAACGAAGTTAGACACAACAACTACACAACAGAACAGCCAACTACGGCGCCGTCGATGATCGACGGCGTCAGTAAGCCGACCAGTCATTCCACCCGACCAAAGAACCGTCGCCGGTTGCTACACCAGCATTGTTGTAAGCAAGCTGGTGAGACGGCACCACAGTCGACCGAGCACATCATCGAACGTGCAACAGCCTCCACATGAGACCGCTCAGCTACATGGCAACGACAACATGGCCCGTGCATCACCGCCGACCTGTCGCGCCACATCGGCAACATCATCATCAGACCTGTGTACCTGACCTGCGGCGACGGCACCACCAGAGACCATGCACGTTGTGATAATGCGTAGTTTAAACCGACCAATCAGCGAAGAGGACGAGTGGAAATTTCCGTTGCCGAATGTTCGAAAAGATTCGATTCCATCATTTAACATTATTACTACATGAACGCTACGGCGTACATTGAGTGAATAAAATAGACCGAGGCAGCATGGCCGACGACCATTCGTTGCCCGGTTACGCTTGACGCCAGATCTACGTTCCGTGTCGTCGTCATTCATTGTACCTGAGTACCTCGTGTTGTAGTAGCCGCCCGGCTGAGTCTACCATCCCCAGTAACTTAACGTAGCAACAACATCGTTACAATATTGCCCAAAGAATGCGACACGATCGTGTAGAAAATAATTCGCAAAAAATTAAGTACTTTTTTTAGCCTTCACGTTCAATATCTCAAAAGAATAACCCTACGACCAATCACAGCGCTCAAAACTAACACAATCCGCATTCATGCCGATCATTTTGGTACCAAATGCATAACAATGCGAGCCGTGATTGCGGTGTAATCGAGATTGAGTGCATGCATAAATAAATCTACTAGCACTCTAGGTAATTTTTGCATGCACTTAATCTCGACATACGGCCAAAAAATCTTAATTACTCCGCAACCGCGGCTCGCGTTGCCATAGGTTTGGTACTAAAATGATCGGTAATCAATCGAAATTTGCGTTTGCCTGAATGTGCTAGTTTTGAGCGTCGTGAGTGGTAGTAGGGTAATGATTTTGAGGTATTTGGCGTGAAAGCTAATAAACAACTTCATTTTTTGCGAATTCTCTTCTAAGCGATCATGCCGTATCTTCTGACCCCTTTATCAGGGTAGATTTGCTTCTGGAGCTTACCTGCTTTTCAGTGTAGAATTGCTTCGACAAAACGTTGCATCTATTTGATGTGTTACAAGATACAATAGAGCAAATTCAAAGCAGCTCTATTAGAAGACGTGTTACGTATTAGCGTTGTCGACGTGCAAGCGATTAAAGCAAATAGTTCATTTTGTAACTCACAGTTAACGGCCCTATTTCTTGTTGTCGTAAAGCGTGTGTCGCGCGTTCCCTTTCAGATCGATGCATGAGAACTTCGTGCGATCCAGGACAGCCAGACAGTGGAAATGCTATAGCTTAACAAAGGATAACCACGTTCGAGAGCACCACCACACGATATATGGTTAAGCCATATAGAAAAAGTCAGGAAAAGTGCAATGACAAAATCTAGTTGTCCTAAGTAACTTCACGTTTTCAAAGTGAAGGTTTTCTCCCAAGAAAGTGTGAAGATGATTTATTTTCGAGAAATATCTGTTCTCTATAAACAAGTACACATAATGTGAGAGACAGCTTTTAGACAATATTTAAACAACTGACCACTCACCACCAGCGAAAACATACTTTTAAAAGTGCGCGTCTTGGCTGTTTTATCTCTCTATGTTACATACATCAGATCATCATCCTTTCATCCTTCCATCGTCTTTATCCAGAGATGATGGAAAAGGCCTGACACGTGATGTGAGAGGCAGCTTTTCGACAATATTTAAACTCACCAGTCACCCACACTCACACTCACAGATCAGTTGAAACACCGGACAAACCTGTCATTAAGACGTATCTATTGATAGCAATCCAGTATTCCTAGAACACGGCGTCCTTAGGTATATATCTGGTAGAGGAGGGAACAACACAGCATTTGCGCAGCAATTTTGAATCATCCCAAGCGGTACTTGCGATGCAAGATGATTTGATTGCAAAGTATAATATTTGCCTTGTATTTCGCAGATTGTTAGTTTAAATGCAGGATTGGTTTAACTTTTGTTTTTAGGCTTTTCTAGTTAGATGCAGTTGATGTCGGAGTGAACTCTAACCGGCCATGACAAAAATCAGTAGAATATAGTAAAGCAGAATACGCACTTATTCTGTGAATGGAATGAAACATTTGGCACTTATGTGCGCCACAGGAGGTACTCCATCTAATAAAAACAGTGCTGCATGCTCCAGACATTTCGATTACACACACATTTCGCGCTAGTTTTAATTAGAAAAAAAATTAACTTGTACAATTTGTTTATATGGCTGTGCACATCGTTTAAGGTGTTGACAAATTCTCTCCGGAATAGGGCTTTTAGTGCATTAATATCACACTAGTCGACAAAAAGAGGCGACAGCAGAAATACTATCTAACAATTGCATAACAAGTGGAAAAAACACCCGGATTCCTAGTAGAAAAGCAAGGAAAAAATCTGTACGAGCGAAAATATTCTAGTTTTGCCAAGTGGGTCACATGATGGAATAGTTAAGTTCAGAAGTTGTCTAAAATCTCCGCAAATGGTATGCATTGACCACCCAAGTCGTGACTCTGGGGGCTCTGTGTCTACATATCGGTATTACCATTCCAGTGTTTTGTTAACGTATTTCCACGTGCACTAGTGAGCAAAAGCATCAACTGGGAGGCTCGCCGTACTAAGACAGACATCATCGTCAATTCAGACAAAACTTCAGTCAATACCGTGACAGACATTTCGCACGCGTCTCACGTTCCTCGCAATGAATGCTGACCCTGAGCGGCTCCGTCTTTGCGGTTGCAAATATTGCCTACCTGGATTCTCTGAGCAACAGCGTACATCTATATACTTGCAAGAATGAAATCAGACAATAGGAAAGCCTAAATAGTAGTACAATACATATTTGTGAAAAATACAAGCTGTAACTGTATGTGTGCCACACCTACTATTACTGTTGTTGCCTGCGAATGGCACAGAATAAGATCAGTCATATAGTAAATGTTCAAATATCCTACTGTTTCCTTACTGTCGCCGTTCTTTGCTCCTCTTATGCTGTGATCCTATATAATTTTACGTAACAACTCGCAAGCTTCGTTTGTCTTGTGTGATATAATTTTTGCTACAATATTTATAGGGTGCTCCGAAGCGAAACATATTATATGTTGCGTCTTGGAGCACCCTATCCCCACTCCAACGTCGACTTTAGTTGTCAGTCGGAAAACTTTCTAAGTCGGAAAAATGAATACGCAGGTGGTTAATCGTCTGAGTAACAGTCAACAACAGAGCGATATATTTCGTTGTCATTTGATGCTTCACGCCTGTGAATTACAGTGTCGGCATGCAAATGCTCTTCCCTTCAGAATGTACAACATGGTATAGCGCGCGCATTTCGTATGCAGGACGCATAAAAAGATGACAGTAGCATTAACCAGCCATCAATAATGTGTAGGACCAGCATCCGTGGTCTGCACAGAACCGGATTGTGGTACAGCTTTGGCTTAAGAGACAGTGTAGCATGAAAGCTGTAGGCGTATCTTGCTTTATTGCTGGTGAACGAAGCGTTCACCAGCGACGCTCAGGAGTGAACAAGAACACAAGCGGAACTCAGTACAAAAACTAGAGGTCATTTATAAACAAGGAACTATAAAGCGCTTCACTCACTCATTTGGCAGCGGCGGAATGGCGGAAATCTATTGCCGACTCGAATATTTTCCTGAACTGTCCCCATTGCTAGTGCCGACCGCGGTTAACGACAGCTGTTGCTCAGAGTCATGGTCAAAGGTTCCGGTGTCACAGGCAGTTGACGTTCGATTCGTGTACAGTCGAGTGTGTGACCGTCAAAAGTACCACAAACTGCATGGCGCTGGCAAACCAGAGAGCGGTAAGGGAGGGGAGAGAGAGAGAGAGGAATTGAAGCGGTACGGGGCAACGAGAGGACCTTTGGCTGCGTAGTCAGTATTGACGATATGACGATAATGTTGATGGTAATGATGATGGTGGTGCTGGTGCTATTGCTGGCTCTATGATGGCTAGCCTCCGTGAAACCTCTTACCACTTGTTTGGTTGCACCTGCAAGGTCTCCCTATTAGACCCTGACCGCTGGCCGAGCGGGTAGACGGGTCCGGTGTATGCTGCTTAGTAGTGATGATGTCCGTATGCTGGCGCATGGGCGTACGCTGGTATAGGGGCAGCGGCCGCAACGGCGACCTTCTTGAGCGGAGCGGGCACGTTGAACAGGGCTGCTGCGGGTGCCGAAGGCGCCGTTCCCGGTTCGTTCGTGTTGACGGTGGCCCGGAAGCCGGCCGCATCAGCGACGTAGTCGACGCGGCGCGAGATGCCGTGCGCGTCGGTGAACGAGTACGAGCCCTTCTTGTTGTTGTGGCCGTCGGACTCTTCGTGTCGGGCGCTCTTCGTGCCGTACTCGTCGACCGTCTCGTAGCCGAACGAATAGGGCTGCGGCGGGTAGATGGGCTCAGCAATCTTCGCGACGACGGGAGCGGCCGCCGCGTACGCCAGCTGTCCGACGCCCGGCCCGTGGTGGTAGGGGTGGCCGTGTGGCAGGGCGTGGGCGATGGCCGCGACCGACGCGATGAGAACCGCCACCTGCAACAGAGAGTTCCGCGAGGGTCAAGGAGTTGGAAGACCTCCTTGAAGGAGGTCTTCCAACTCCTTCAAGTTCTCTCCATCTCACTCTCAAGTGAGTGAGATGAAGTCTTACTCATCTCACTCACTTGAGATAAGTGAGACCAGGTGGTGAAAAGGAGAGGATGTCGACGACGCAGGGGAATGGAGGCAAGAACACAAGAACACGCATACACACACAAGACCCATATGCCCCCCCCCCCTGCCAAGTCTACCCCTGTAGTTTTGCGGCAACTGCATTCAGGTCAATACTAGATACATGCGAAGGGATTGCTAGAGATACAGAAAAGGTCTAGACTAAAAATAACAGTTATATTTTCAGGTGCACAAGAGCAACGTAGAAAGGCAGACACTTCGTGTCTAGCCGCTTGTTCGAGAACACTTATGGACATGCACTTGTCAACTTCAACACAAACTTCTTCTGTTAAATATTGTGATTTTAGACTGAGCGGAATATAATGAAAAACGGAAATGTCTATATACGTATCAGGGAATTAAGAAATGGACTTAAAAGCCTTCGAAACACCCTTTTTTCGGGTGGTGCTCTTTCAGCTACTGTACTGGACGGCACATCGCTGACCAAAAATCGGAATCGATTACGAAGCCATTCTAGTAAAGTCTTTATAAACAATAGTTATAGAACACATCCCAATGTTCAGTCCCCACAGAGATGTCCCACACGGACATGCAAGACACACGCCCATACGATTCAAGAAAAGTTTTTCACGGAACCCTCGCCACCCTATCAACGCTAAAGAAACCGCGAAGAAGAGACATCTTTCACATGTATCCGTGCCCATGCAAAGATCCGAGTGACATGGGGGAAGCCAGTGTGGCCGGAATATTTCCTACGGGTAAACCTCCATGCACCGTACTCTATGTACCTTGTACATGATGCGCTGGCTGGTTGGCTGACTGGATTGCGACGTTCCTGGTCACTGACTGCTTAGTCTCAAGTTGTGCTGCTCGAAGTCCTGGCCGTCGTTCTTCGTAGCTCGTCTTGGCGCCTCAGTTAGAGTCCACCAGCTAACCAACTAACTGCTGCACTTAGTACTTCAGCACTTCATGAAGCCACCGTTTGATGTCTAACTCTGTGCGCCATGCAGCCCTATATATATACACACATGCCTACGCAAGCGTGCCTGCACTGCCTGTCTGGGTATCTGCAGATGTCTGTGTGCGGAGGTGGGTAAGGTCTATAAGCTACTACTACTACTACTACTACTATGTATGCGTTGTAACGCCACAATAGCGCCTTCAGCATCTTTCCTACGACCCTTCCATGACCGTGACGATTACCAATACCAAAGACATCAAGAATAACAATAACATTAGCAACAATAGCAACAACAACAACAATAACAACGACAACGACATCGGCTGTAACATGTCGTGGCATGCTACCTACCGCCAACACGAATCGCATGGCTGGAGGAAAGAAAGCATGACATTGCTTTCATCCGCCTATCGCGGCACACCAGAAGACCGGCAGGGAGGGGGGGGGGGTTCGTCCGATTGCAGTGCAATAATATTCTCCTTTCCCCTTCAGACGAGGTTCAACTGCTACCGCATTGGCAAAGCTGCTACCCCCGTGGTCTAACTGTCACAGGGGGTGGCCAAAATAGCACTAAAGCATAGGGAAAGGGCTTCAAGCGGCCAAACAAAGAACAGGCGGCGATCGTATAGACCTGCTCGCCGTCGGGCCGGCGCGAATATATTCGAATATTGATGACGAAAAGCCACAACGACCTAACTGAGACAATAACTAATTATCTGATTAAAAATCCTCCTGATTGAAAAGCTCCTTTGGCGACTGGACACCCACGAGTGTGACATTCGTCACTTTGCTTGTTCCAGACACCGTCGAGCACAGATGCTAGGGCGTCAACGAGTACCAACCAGCGCACGTGCTTTAAATTATATGGATGAATTATAGGTAGATGTTAATTTTGCTTGATTAGATCATTAAAGCGAATTAAGGATGTATGCATATGTAGGTAGACAGATGAACTTACTATTCGCGAGAAAACTAAGCCAAATCGGTCGCGTTGGAATGGACCAATCTGGGCCATTTCAATTGACAGAGAGATGCTTATCGACTACGACGATGTGTTGTCGAAATTATTTTTAATATACAATTATCATAGCAAGACCCACTTTTTCCCATTTCAAGATACGTTTTCGAATGGAACTGTACGCGGCGTCTTCAACCTCAATCGAATTATCTCAACAACCGGTCGCCCAGCCTGACATAAAGTAGTCAAGGCAGCTTCTTACCTGCATTGACAAGCAAAGTACTTGCTTCATGCACATTGTGAAACATTTTTAAGCAAACCAAAATTTGCCCGAGTGAAGTGGCCCTATATTCCGTCAAATCCATACATCAGTCTTAATTTTTTTAAGGCTCTCAAGGTGCGCATCGGCAACACTTGCCTGAAAGATGTGCGAAGAGAGAGAGAACTTATTGAAAACCTAGAACTTGCAACAACATACCATTTACAGCGGATATTCTGGACTCATATCGAGCCTGTGGAAGGAAAACAGAAACTTAAAATTCGTAGCTGAGAACTATACTGATGGCTCGGCCTTTTCTTCACAGAAATGGAAAAAAAGCCATGCAAAGGAACCGCTCGCTAATTTGCCGAATAACTTGGCACGGATGCCACTATCATATATGAATGAAACCCAGCTGTTTTAATATTAAAGGATGTGTTTGTAGGTTTTGTGGAGAATGTGATATTTGACGCTACCATACACTTGTATGTGCAGAAATTTGTGGAACGTCCCTATCATCCAAAGATAAATACATACTGTGACCAATATACTGTCACATTGTGAAACATGAATACACTGTCTACCAATGTTATGATGAAATAAAGACTGAATACAGAATAAATCATGAGGTAGAAGAGTCGGACAGTTGCCGAACGTCGCCTACCTCGTGTTAAATAGAGACTATAGCTGTGAGCACTGTCTCGACGATCGCGCAGTGAAGATCGTCTAGTTGAATAGGGCTGGAATCACAGATACCGAAAAGATTTGACAAACTCCAAGGGTCGACCGCCGCAACTTATAACGCCTTTGGCAGCCAATCGACTCTCACTTCTAGGATCTGCAGCCTTGGTCTTCATGGCGTTTCTCTTAAAACAAGGAACACTTCTGCCAGAG
The DNA here is from genome assembly GCA_003439945.1 of Dermanyssus gallinae. Classification (NCBI taxonomy): domain Eukaryota; kingdom Metazoa; phylum Arthropoda; class Arachnida; order Mesostigmata; family Dermanyssidae; genus Dermanyssus; species Dermanyssus gallinae. The sequence continues at coordinate 17,720 of QVRM01003013.1, read as the reverse complement.
AAGTGATGCGCTTGATGACACTCAGGCCACTACGTCCGACCACTATAGGTGACCACTATGTCATAGAAGCACTGGGCTAAATTCATTGCGAGACGCAGGAGCCTAGTATCGTAATTACACTGTTATATCGACCTTGCTTTGCGACGTACTCTTTGATCTGCCTGGGCCTCGATCGCGTTCTCAGATGATGTGGTATTCCGGAAAATGCAGACCTTAAAGAGCGTTAAATCCTGACCGGCTTTCACCGATAGTGGTTGCTGATCTCGCGGACGTTCTGGCGAGTCCGCTTGTAATAATCCCTCCTCGTGTAGAGGAGTGCCAACGACGGGTTGACACTCGTATTTTCAAAGCAGATCGTTAATGAAAATAAACTTGTCGAGGTTTACTGTAAGGCAAGCTACGAAATGGCGTAACTATCCACACACCCAAAATGGCCAATGCTGAGGATCATAATAATGACCTCTGAATTAACCTCTAAACATACATTAGTCTAAAACATAAAGTTCCTGTTTTGTGAAAAAATAACATTTAGCTTTTTACCTATCTTGAGAAATATATACCACAGCGGTAGAGAAAAAAATGCAACAGCAGCATTGTTAATCCATAAGACGTATCAAACTGCACAATTTCCAAGTTGTGTTAGACAATAGTTTATTCACAGGGTAAAATCGAGCACTCCAAGAAGTGTTTGGCGCCTAGCTGCAATGCGTCGTATCAGACCAACCAAAGCCGCAGTTCCAACACCACAGGTCAATCAATCACATTCCAATAGATGGCACTGCCAGGGCTAAAACAGATCTGTCGTTCGTTGCTCGTGCATCTGCCAGTCAAGGCTCTCTTTCCTGTGACACGTTCTTACATTGTGTACGATATTACTGCTACGCTAGCTCTATTAGAGTGGCAGAACACTATACAAAAAAAACATTAATAACTAACTCGCTGTGTTGCTTTATGACATAGAAACTATGAATTATTAATTAGACGACTACCAGTACTAATATTTAAGCAGATAATATTTTATTTTGATTAGTATACATTTCAGTATAGCACATCTTGGTACATATCTCAATTTAATCTGGATATTAATCCATCGTTTAGAAAACGCGCTTTCCAAAACGGCTCTATGGCTTTCTATCCACCGCTTGTTTGGGTGCACATAGAGGGAATGGAACGGGCTAGTGGCGGCTTATCAATGGACACCAGTAATCAGGGTTAGCCAGACGTATCGGACGGTCTCAATCAAAGTCATCTTAGTCCTATATAAGGTGCTGGATCTCTGGGCGGGCTATGAATGCTGACGCAGATATTTGACATGTTGTACCACTCAGCTTCTAACCGGTTACGACAAGTCTTCAGCAAGATTCGTTCAAGTATCATCGCGTACGCATACAATGTTTCAAACTAATGATCTCCACATGCCAACGAAGCTTGCTCGAGGTACCTCTATCACACATTGCTGTAATGTCATAAACGAAACAAGTGAGCAATATCTGTGTCAGTGTAACCGCCAGAAGTTAAGCTCGACGTCATAAACAACACATGACGTGTACGGAGCATTCCATGCTGTTTCAGACTGATTTTTTTTTGGATCCTTGTTTTTTTCCTATAAAAAACATTGTATTTTTAATATCTTTATACGTGCACCTGATACATTGCTGATTGATTGTAGCGATATAGCTGTACTTTTAGATATGCTCAAGCGTACAGCGCCTGTTGTCATTCACTAAGCTAAAACAAGTGCGTTTATAAATATGCGAATACCTATGTTTACATTACGTAAAATTAGAGGTAATTCATCTTGAAAGCATTAAATAATAATAATAATAATAATAATAATAATAATAATAATAATAATAATAATAATAATAATAATAATAATAATAATAATAATAATAATAATAATAATAATAATAATAATAATCATAATAATAATAATTCAGCAAGGGAACCGAAGCATTTCTCAAAGATTTGAGTAAGCGAATTCAGGAAGTCACGAAGGACCAAAAAGAGGGTCAATTCTTGAGGCAAGCGTTGTCCTTGGCCGTTTGCAGAGGAAACGCGGCATCTATTTTAGGCGCCATGGAGTGAACTAGATATTTAAAAAAACGTTGCAATAATACGTTCAGACCTCTCAACTGTAACATCGTTTAACATGTAATAAATAATAATAATAATAATAATAATACTTCGAGTTTAGTGGGTTTGTAAGTCCCGCACTAGTCATGTAGGCTGCCAGTAACGCATGCATTCCCCAAAATCTTCTAAATGAAAAAAAAACGACAATTGTACGATCAAATAAATGACTGAATACCTAATTTGCGGGCACAAGTTAAGAGGGCTGTAGCTTTATCATCCAACTTCACAATCAGCCTAGAAAAACTGTGGCAATCTTACATTGATAGTGTCCATATTCGCCCCCACCTACACATAGTTTCCTCGAGATGATGCCGCAATAAACGGCTCGGTAACTGCGCTACATGCATTCGATGTAATGGACAACGCGTTCGCGAATAGCTCGCGTCATACTGACGTTACAGAGACGGCACGTTATAATACAGCTTTGTAACAGCTTTGAAAGGCCGCCCTTTTACCTGACATGACGTACTAATCTGTCAGTGAGAAGAAGTCACTCACTGTATACGGATAAGGAGCACCTGGAGTCTGGACAAATCACGTTTTGTTTTTGCCAAAAATATATCAGAGCTATCTGCATGTACACATCGACTTGTGTGTACATTTGTATATCTATATACATATATGCATACCTATTTATATACTTGATCGTGTATACATATAAGAGTCGTGTCATTTTTGCATGTTTATTGAAAATGATTGTTTGTCCTAGACGTATGCATTGACATCTTTCATGAATTGTGGGCGTTTTTGACCCTGTCGGGCAAAATCAGCGCACATCTTCTCTTTGCTGAATACAAGCTCTGTTTTGATGCCTTATACAGCCTTGTTCTGACTAGCTCCTTTTATGTGGTAGCATAAAGAGAATTTTAAAAGATCCATCTCTGTATCCATATAAGGGTTTAACATAGGAATGTTTTCAGTATTTCATTGTGTATAGCTTGCTCATCTTCTCCGACAGCAGACATGACGTTTCGATATGTACATGACTGTTTCATATATATATATATATATATATATATATATATATATATATATATATATATATATATATATATATATATATATATATATATATATATATATACAATATATATATATATATATATACACATACATATACATATACATACATATATAACGGAATTTGCACAATCGGGCTCCCCAGTGGCGGGGTTTTTCGCAGAACGGCGCCTCATAATGAAACCGTCTAATTTGCGATGTATTGGTGGCTCTGAATGATGACCAATGAAGCGTCATTGAGCTGCTCTACTCGTAGTTTAACTAGAGCGTAGCGAAAAAAAAAACAAAGAAGCTTAGCTAGATCGAAGTTTGTCGCCGCGTAAACACCTAAATATACCTAATCTTGCAGAGTGTAGCCGCAGCAGCAGTCACAATGCGGAGCGGCCAGTATGACACAGGGCCGTCACTTGACGCGCGCCGCTAAAGCTGCTGGTGAAGTCGTTCTAGGCGACCTTAGGGCCCGCTAGCAGAGGCAGTACGAAGTCAAAGGATTGACGATGAAAGCAAGCGTTCGTTGCAAAAGTATTGCATGACACCGGCCAACGGACGTTCGGCGACCTGCTCGCCGTTGACTTTCGATTGAATAGGAGGACGACTTGTCATTGAGGTCGTTATCGTTATCTTTCCAATGGCGGACAGATTTGTCAAAATCGAATGCCAACCCCCCCCCCCGCCACGTCTCCCAGCCACGCCAGTATGGTGGCGGGAGAAGACAACCAACCGCAAACGGGTCGAAACAGTCGAAGAGGACTTGTTTTGGTCCCATCCCGACTTTTTCCTCTGTTGTTGTGAAAAGAAAACGTCAATGTGATCAGAGAAAAAGTTGACAAGCACTAACAAGACTGGCTGGACAAGAATATGAAGAGAAAGAAAAATAAGAAGCTCGTTTTGGGGCGTGGTGCCAAATCGCGTTGTTGTTGTTGTTGCTGCTGCTGCTGTTTTGTCGTCGACTCTGCTTTTATTGTTGTCATCTACCAGAGAAAATACATAAGCTTAGGAACAAACGCTGACCTATAAGCTAATCAATATATAATCGAACGGTAAGCAGATTTGTGAAATCGAATTTTATCGAGTCGCCGCTAGACGTCTTATTTTTACTTATTTTATTACATTATTTAAAGATATTGAAAATAATAGAACTTCGCTTGAATAAATGCGCAGAACCACTGGGGATTACGTCATGAGGAAGAAGTTATTTATCATCATCATCATTTTGTTATTGCACCATATATATGGTATATAAATGTAGAAGGCTGTGTTCCGCAAAATCGGGACATTCTGGCAATTGAGGAGGATGAAAACACTCCAGATCAGCACGGGCATGCAGGGTATGCATGATCCCTTACGTCGAAGAGAATTAATATGAGTGCATCACTCAGGTCCTAAGAAACGCAGCGACTAGTCTGTGCAGCTCCCATAGGATAAGATACGTTTAGGCAGTGGCCATTCCGGCAACTGCTGAGATCACTCTCATAAGAAAAACCGTGGAGAATGCCCTTTTGCAATATGCAGACATGATCCTGGAAATCCGAGTCAAAGGCCGAAAAACAGAAGAGACTTATGACAAATGGAAGCTGCAGAAGAACCATGACTCTGCGCTCGCAGTTATCGCGAAACCAAGCAATGCGTCCATTGTTGATGCCCTACGTGCTCTTAGGAACAATCCTGACCGAGCTGCATTTTTTTCCGGCCTGACCCTCAGCCAACATTTACCGTGCACGGTTAGAAAAAAAAATCGCTTTTGTGTTGCTTCGTGAGACGAAACACAATGCACAAAACTCCGTAAAAACAAAATAAGCAGTAATATTGAAATACTGCAAACAAACTTCAGCAGAGCCCAAAAAGCATCTATGTTATATGCTTTTTGGACTTTTCTGTCATTCATTTGAACTGATAAGCCAAATCGTATGCCAAGAAGCATACGATCTGGCATATTAGTTCGCGCCCTAAAATAACTTAGGAGTCTTACTACTCTCGGCATGCATATTTTTGCAGTCTGCAGTCTCTGGGGAAGCAGTTAATAAAAGAAAAGAGAGATTCTCCTAGATTGGGCAACCCATAAACATATCTGCAATTCTTGAACACCCCAGTGTACATTTTCGAGATTTCACGTCTGCATTAGAAAGATTAACTCGCCGAATAACTGACTGAAGGATAAATGAGGAGCAAGAATCCTACCCGACCGTCCCTACGTAACCTTTTTCGTTAGTTTAACTTCATCCCAGTATTTTCCCCACATAACAGCAATGGTTTCACAGGATAAATAATATCCACCTACAGAAAGCGTTAAAAGGAAAGGTACCTCTATTCATTAAACGCTTAGCATTGGAAATCTCTGGTCTATTAAAAGAAGTTTGCCGAGAATCCAGCTCCCGCCCATATTCTAAGATAGCCTATCGCTCCCCTTGCTACTCGTGAAATAGCTAGATTGCCGAAACGCAAAGTACAGCTTTTGACGTGTATGCACGCGCCACAAAGCAAGGTACCGACCCGAACTTATCTCTGGGAAAAGTACAGAGAACTACGAATAGCCCTACATAATGCAATTCAAAATTTTTAAACAGACCACTCATTGTGCGAGCAGGTCCAAGAAAACCCTTGGGGCAAAGCGTACATCTCCTGCGTAACAAAAAGCGCCACGCACAGCCGCATCTACTAGTAGAAGTTGCCCGATCGACTATAACTGCGCTCTTTCCGGTTAGACTCTGGCTCCAGTGCTCTTTGAGGAGCACTTCTGGCCTTACCCTCGAACCAATCTCAATCTAAAAAATCGGAATCGTTGCCGAACGCATACGACCAGGAAAAAGTACCGGCGGTAATAATTGCGCCCCCCCCCCCCCGCAAGTAGTACGCCTGCTTTTATAGGACTTCCTAAAGTTATTCAAACGCACGATTGATCAAACGCTCCACCAGCAGAGACCTACTTGCCTAATGCAGAGACCAAGCCTTGAAAAATGGCACGTTTGATCCTTATACCCAAACCCCGTTAACCACAAAGGGACCCCTTGGCCCCTGCCCTTTAAGCATGCTCTCCTGACATTCCAAAGCAGCTGACCACATTATGAACGGACGACCAGTAACAATTGAAGTGCCCTCTACGAAACCTAAACTACGAAGAGCACCCAGTAACCTCGACGCCCATGGTCAAGTACCTGGGCGTGATCCTGCAGGACTCAGCAGCACCAGAAAGATGCTTCCACGTATCAGAGGATCAACCCATTTTCGGCGCCGTCTCTTAACATCAGTAATATAAGTCACATTTTATATGCCGCACCTTTATAGGAAAAATCACGTCGAGTCTGCGTCATGCACCATTACTGTGTAGCATAAAATACATCTGTAACATAAGATTATGTTTGCGGCCTGCTCGGGGCATAACCCAGGACATTATGTCCTAGCTTGGTCTAGTCAACCTATATATATATATATATATATATTGTCAGGACTGAGCGAAGGATTGGTGGCTCAGGTAGTAGGAGTCACGGATTTGATCTCGGGGCGGCACATATCCTTCCATGACAACTTTTCTTAATATATTAGAATAATACTTACGTTATAATATTTCTTTAAAAAAAATAACAAAAGTATATATATATATATATATATATATAAAATATACATCTGTGTGTGTGCTGGACTGCAAGGATACATTCACGTTTGGCGCTGTATTTTCTTAGGGCGTTTTCTGCGTGTTTGCCCTAACATTTTCAACCTGCGAATATGCGAACGCGACTATGTTCTGGTCAAGAGCTTAGCGTTGCAGTACGACTTTACGTTTGTATAGTGTATTACTTTCTGTTTCCAGCAAACCCTGCAACAATATCGACAACAGCGACAACAGCAACAACAGAAACAACAATTTTTCATTTCAAGTTTATAGTAGGTGTGGCGGTACGTAACCGTGATGTCAACAACGAGAACAACAACAACAGATTTAGGAGTCATTGTTGAGTTGACAATGCCTGTCATCTGTCAAATGGCAATAGCTACTAGAAGAACGAAATTGAATAGCGAATAAGTGAACCCACTTCAGCAGATCCGCCAGCCCTTCGAGCGTTTACGCACGCCTACCACGTCGTCATTTTGCAGCATTTGAAGTTTGATGGAAGCCCAATAGAGGTTTCACCCCAGTGAGAATACTGACAACAGCAGTACTAACGTCAGTCAGCTTTGCGTTACAACAACAACAACAACAACAACACCAACAACAGCAACAACAGCAACAACACCAACAACAACAACAACAACAACAGCAACAGCAACAATAGCAACAACAGCAACAACACCAACAACACCAACAACAACAACAACAACGACAACAACAACAACAACAACACCAACAACACCAACAACACCACCAACAACACCAACAACACCACCAACAACACCAACAACACCAACGACAACAACGACAACAACAACACCAACAACAACGACAACAACACCAACAACAACACTAACCACACCAACAACAACACCAACACCACCAACCACAACAACAACACCAACACCAAAAACAACAACAACAACAACAACAACAACAACAACGACGATGACGACGACAACAACTCGCCTCAACTTTAAACACAACGGTGCAAATTGGGATACCTATCCCTGCCTGTCCCGGCTGAGCCACGACTCCATGGGTATAGCTATAGAACAATGTTCGTATAAGTATTTACATACAATTCGACCACTGCACGCAATAGTGAGCCAAGACGTCGCGATCATCATCATCGGCTTGGGTTCGCCAGCCGATACGGCCGTACAACTCCGCCAACAAGAGACCATCGGGCAAATGGAAGACCTTTTTATTTTTGGGAGTCTGGAGTCACCATCTGATTAAAGCAAATATTTGTTTTGCCCCGCTTTTTTACCCTTACTACTTACAAGAAACCACGAGTATAATTCTGTGTTTACAAAAGGTTACAATAAACTTGTTGTTGTTGTTGTTTTAAGTGTAGCGTAATTTTTAAAAATAATATCTATATATTTGTACAAATTATTCTACACGAACAATGAATAGAAGAAGATGAGTGAACTGAAAGGAAATGCTATATATGTGTAATTCTCAACTATAAGAAATTTTCTGGTACCAGCTTTCCTGGTTCCGCAACTTAGCGGTCTTCTCTTTGTCACAGGCACAATGCAGCGACCAATTTATTCCAAGTTTTATATGGTTAATACGACAATGGAAACGGTTTTTGTAACAGTCTAAGAAAAGTTGTCTCAATTGCCTTAGCTTCAATAGCAACTACAATGGACAGAAGTATGAAACTGCCACCAGTGGCACTTGTAAAAGTTCTAAATGTCCAGACATATAATACAAATCTTGAACAACCGGTTTGGCATTCTCCTTGACCATTCGCAGCTAACAAAAGTATTATGGGTGGATACTAAATGGAGTGTCATTTGCCTGTAAATGAGAACTGATTTTGAAATGCGTTTTCATAAATTAAACGTATTTTACTTACGTCTCTATTATGTATTTGTACTAATTGTCTATTATATATATATATACAGGGTGTTAAGAAAATTTCTAAAAATCGATTATGAGAATTGAGATAATTAGAAGAGCTCGTTAAAGCAAATATTTTATTCATAGCTAACACAATTCAGACAAATGTGCATTTCATGACAATCATTTTGGTACCAAAGGCATGCCAATGCGAAACGTGATTGCGGAGTCATGGAGATTGAGTGCATGCATAAATGACCTACTTCATCAGATAAATCACTTTAGGTCATTTATGTATGCGCTCCATCTCGGCATGCCCTCAAAAAATCTTAATCGTATTGCCATTGGTTTGGTACCAAAATTATCAACATGAAATGCGTATTTGCATAACACTGACTTAACATGACACTGACTTAACACGACTCACCAACTTACAAAAATCACCCCACATTGGCACGCAATGGTTGCTATCCTCGGATTACCACAGGGACGAACTGGCGAAAACCAGCGCCCTTTGTGAGTTCGGGGATACAACCATCGAAAATGCCGCACAAGAGACCGAATACTGGGCTCTAACACTACATAATACATTCGATGGAGCTCATTTAAAAAACGCACACAAATCACCTTTTACACAAAACTGGGTCAAAGGTACTGCTTACCTATCAGGTAAGGAGTATATTAATCTGATTAAGCTAAGGATCAACGCACTACCAACGCGTGCCAGGCTCGCCAGAGGCCGCCCCTGGTACGACAAATTTTGTCGTCACGGGTGCAACGCCGTTGAAACGCTGGCCCACGTCAGTCAACTGTGCGACTACACCCATCTCCCGATCATAAAGCGCCACGACGACATTTGTGAGCGGGTCTCCCGACTACTGCGGGGAAAGGGACTGCAGGTGGACCGCGAGCGCACCTTCCGTAGACCCACCGCACCCTCCCTGAGACCGGACCTCGTGATCACAACACCTACCGGGGTCTGGGTCTCAGACACCGAGGTGTGCGGACCATCTAGGGACCTTGCACGGGCCAGACGGGACAAGATCAGGAAATATGACATCCCCGAGATCAGAGATCAGCTACCCGGCTCATCCCACCGATTCGGGTCCATCACTGTGTCCATGACCGGTGTGTGGGAACCCGAGTCGGTGAAGGATCTACTGACTCTCGGGGTGTCAAAGAAGAACCTGATCGACTTAACCGTCCTGACCATGCAGGGGACCTTACGGGTCTACAGGGCGCACCAGGATCACAAGAGCTGGGGACGTCGCAGAGGAAGACAAGGAGGACTCGTCGGGAGGTGATTTTAAACTATTTTTTTATAGGCGAGCACTGCCTTAGTGTGCAAACGTACAAATGTTAATAAACAAATGTATTTCAAATGTTAGATTTGAGCGCTGTAAATGATCGTAGGGTTCTGATTGTGAGGTTGGGCGTGATAGTTAAAAAAGAACTTCATATTTGCAAATTCTCTTCTAAACGAGTATGCCACATTTTCTGCTCAGCGTTATATAATCTTCGGAAGAAACAGAATTTTCTCACGAACACGACGATGTTAAAATGCTAAGTTTAAGCTATATATATTTGTTTTTATATCATACACATGTATATACATATTATTAGTATATATGTACATAGGTATGTGCTCACATAAGTAAATATATATATATATATATATATATATATATATATATGCATACGTAAGTATACACAAATATATATGTATAAATGTAAATCATGTAAAAAAATTATAACTTTTGAAGATGTGTGAAAATGTACAAATATTTATTGGAAAATCATCGTAACTCAAACGGTGATCTGAATGTCCTATATACTGAGACACTTCGTTTGTCTATTATTTTACAAAAACTTAAGCATTGTGAAAATTCTCTCGTTAAACCAAACATTTTATTGTACTGCATTTTATACGTCTTCAGTTTTCTCTAAACCTCGTTAATAGCCGCTGAGTCAAAGTGGCTGGAGTGTTTAATATTTCGAAGGCTACTGGGCCCAAGTTGTGCGATTCGAATAGTTCGGTATGTCTATATACAAACATATGTTCATCATTTACTGACAGCATGTTTATTTATATTATGAAATTTAGGTCTAGAATTGACTTCACCCTCTCTGCGATTAAGGGGTGATCGAAGTATTTACGTTTCGAGATGTGTTGTCGTGCAATGTTTATATCACCACATAATTTACATACACAGTTGACAATATTAAGGCAGTTACGTCTAGGAAGTGGTGGAATCCATGCCACATCTCTCAATCTGTTCTTTTGGAACGCCTTTTTCAAAGTACCCGTCGTAAACGCTGATTCTTTGACAAACTGTACAATCTTTTCGTATGCATTTACGCTCGAATCATTAAATCCACATTCATATAATAATAGGTCTACATATTTGCTCATTGTACAGCAAAAGTCACTTAAAGGCTTGTTTCTAATTTCTCTCCACATCTAAATTATGACGCTGACAGCAAAGTGTCTGTAAACATCGTTCTATACGCAAAATATTTTAGACATAAAACCGTGCAAGGTGTACTTTGTGTTTTATGTTGTTTTAAACTTTCAAGTGACTCTTGCCGCACCTAATATATCTATCTATCGTACAGTTTTTTTCAATATATATATACAGGGTGTGACTGAAAGAATTTTATAGCGATACATAAAATTGTAGAGCTCGTTAAAACGAATGTTTTTTCCAATGGTACATGTGCTCTGAGAAGTCTTGTTTCGGAGTTACAGTGAAATTACTACAATTTGTGACACTGGTGTTTTTGCCCGACATAGGAGCACAAAATGTGCTGTTGCGAGACAACCAGTCTTCCTAGACAGAAACTAAGCACACTGTCGTGTTAGTGATAAAATTCTGCTTAATCTGAAGAATATGCATGGCCGGTCAGTAGATGCGACATGGTCGCTTAGAAGAGAATTCGCCAAAAATAAAGTTCTTTATTAGCGTTCACGCCAAATACTTTAGAATCATAACCCTACGACCACCCACGTGTTCAAAGCTAACATATACGGCAAATGCGCATTTCATGACGATCATTTTGGTACCAAACATATGTCAATGCGAGCTGTGGTTGCGAAGTAATTACGATTTTTCGGCGGGATGTCCAGATTAAGTGCATGTAAAATGACTGTGTGGCGACGTTCACTACCGCCGACGTGTCGCGCGACAGCCGCAGCGCGTCATTTTTCATGCACTTAATCTGGACATCCCGCCGAAAAATCGTAATTACTTCGCAACCACAGCTCGCATTGACATATGTTTGGTACCAAAATGATCGTCATGAATTTTATCACGAACACGACGGTGTGCTTAGTTTCTGTCTAGGAAGACTGGTTGTCTCGCAACAGCACATTTTATGCTCCTATGTCGGGCAAAAACACCAGTGTCACAAATTGTAGTAATTTCACTGTAACTCCGAAACAAGACTTCTCAGAGCACATGTACCATTGGAAAAAATATTCGTTTTAACGAGCTCTACAATTTTATGTATCGCTATAAAATTCTTTCAGTCACACCCTGTATATATATATATATATATATATATATATATCAGCGTACATAGCCATGTGTATACATCTATAGACGCGTGCATTTATACGTCTGTATGCATATATGCTTATGTGTATACATATATACATAAGTATAAATATATTCAACTTTTTGGGCTGACCCTCAGCCTAGATTTAACGTCCACGGGATTACTTTCACATCCCATCAAGTGCCTGGCCGTAATCCTGGATAGGGCTCTTACACGAACACTTCATGTTCGCAACGCAGTAAAAAACTGATATAGTCTCATCGGGGCTGCGAAAAATCCTCCCGCGGACCAGAGGAGCAACCGACTCTCGTTGCCGTCTCGTAGCATCAGTAGTAGATACCTTCATGCAGAATGCAGCTCCCTTATGGAAGCGCACAACTACCAGGGTTACAACACGCCGCCGCCTTATAAAGACCCTAATATCTATGGCGCTCAACATAGCACGGACAAAACGCCCGGCTTCCATAGCAGCCACACAAGTTCTCTCTAGACAGATTTCCTGGGACCTAAGAGTAAAAGAACTGGCTTTAGGAAGCCCGTCAATTAACGTTCGGACGGAGGGAACCCTAATCAGTGAAGCAGATACCCTAAGGTAATGAGACTAGTAGTGGGAAGCAATCTAGCCCGACTATTCTGGATATTCGATAAAATCAATACTCCCTCATCTCAAAAAAAAGATACAGCTTTTAGCACAGCTCGCTTATCTACCCGCTTCCTTAACTGCTAGCGGGCCACAGTGACTGCTTTCCGAATACCGGAATACCGGAATACTGCTTTCCGAATACCGGATATACCGACCGCATTTATAAATCTGACTCCTTGTGCCGTAGGTGCAACTCAGGAGAAGCTGACGATGGGTACTGCTACGAATGCTGCGCCTTTTTTTAGTACTGAGCAAGAACTATGGTCTTTGAACCCAGCACCCTGACAAGGCAAGCCCCTGTAGAGCCGCTCCTTAAGGATCACGAATCCTGGTCTTAGTAAAAAGATTTGCAGAACTTGTCTCTGAGGCAAAAATGACCTCCGTACAAAATGGGCAGGATAAAGTGGCCAGGTGAAGTAATCTTAAGAAGACAGTCTCAATACCCCCAACAAGGGCAATGAGGACCACCGGATTTTAGTGGCTTCGTGAGTCCCACACTAACATGGCTTTGACAGCGACATCTGATGTGCATCATGCACTTTTCTAATTTTTTTAAACATTTGTATCTCTATTTTTATATATATATATATATATATCGTATGTATTGGACAAGTTACAAGGGAGCCAATAATAAAGCTCAAATACGAATACATGCAAATTAGACGAGAGGCAATTTAACGGTGCTGAGAACGAGCCGGTGTAAGAACAAGTTAATTTTATAAGCGAGCTGGATCTAAGAACAAGGTGGTTCTAAAAACAAGAGAGTTTTTAGAACGAGCCGGTTCTTAGAATGAGCCGGTTTTTAGAATGAACCGGTTCTTAGAATGAGCCGGTTCTAAGAAAGAGCCGGTTCTGAGAACAAGTTGTTTCTAAGAAAAAGTTGTTTCTAAGAAAAAGACGTTTCTAAGAACTAGCTGAACGAGCCGGTTCTAATAACAAGCTGGTTCTAATAACGAGTCGATTCTAAGAACAAGCTGGTTCTAACCAGTAACCATCCAGTTTTAAGTACGAGCTGGTTCTTAGAACGAGCTGGTTCTAAGAACGAGCCGGTTCTAAAAACGAGCCGGTTCTAAGAACGAGCTGGTTCCAAGAACGAGCTGGTTCCAAGAACGAGTCGATTCCAAGAACGAGCCGGTTCTAAGAACGAGCTGGTTATAAGAACGAGCCGGTTTAAAGAACGAGCCGGTTTAAAGAACGAGCTGGTTCTAAGAACGAGCCGGTTCTAAGGGCCGCTTCTTAGAACAAGCCGGCTCTAAGAACGAGCTGATTCTAAGAACAAGCTGGTTGTAGGAACGAGCCGGTTCTAAGAACGAGATGGTTCTAAGAACGAGCTGGTTCTAAGAACGAGCCGGTTCTAAGAACAAAGCGGTTCTAAGAACGAGCTGATTCTAAGAACGAGCCGGTTTTAAGAACGAGCTGGTTCTATGAACGAGCTGGTTCTAAGAACGAGCCGGTTCTAAGTACGAGTTGCTTCTATAAACAAGCCGGTTCTAAGAACGAGTCGGCTCTTGCATCAAGCCGGTTCTAAGAATGAGCTGGTTCTAAGAACGGGCGGGTTCTAAGAACGAGACGGTTCTAAGAACGAGACGGTTCTAAGAACGAGACGGTTCTAAGAACGAGCCGGTTCTAAGAACGAGCTGGTTCTAAGAACGAGACGGTTCTAAAAACGAGCCTGTTCTAAGAACGAGCTGGTTCTAAAAACGACCGGTTCTAAGAACGAGCTGGTTCTAAGGACGAGCCGGTTCTAAGGGCCGCTTCTTAGAACAAGCCGGTTCTAAGAACGAGCTGGTTCTAAGGACGAGCCGGTTCTAAGGGCCGCTTCTTAGAACAAGCCGGTTCTAAGAACGAGCTGGTTCTAAGGACGAGCCGGTTCTAAGGGCCGCTTCTTAGAACAAGCCGGTTCTAAGAACGAGCTGGTTCTAAGGACGAGCCGGTTCTAAGGGCCGCTTCTTAGAACAAGCCGGTTCTAAGAACGAGCTGATTCTAAGAACGAGCTGGTTCTAGGAATGAGCCGGTTCTAAGAACGAGCTGGTTCTAAGAACGAGCTGGTTTTTAGAACGAGCTGGTTCTAAGAACGAGCCGGTTCTAAGAACGAGCCGGTTCTAAGGACGAGCCGGTTCTAAGAACGAGCTGATTCTAAGAACAAGCTGGTTCTAGGAATGAGCCGGTTCTAAGAACGAGCTGGTTCTAAGAACGAGCCGTTTCTAAGAACGAGCCGGTTCTAAGAACGAGCCGGTTCTAAAAACGAGCCGCTTCTAAGAACGAGCCGGTTCTAAGAACGAGTTAGTTCTAAGAACGACCCGGTTTAAAGGACAAGCCGGTTCTAAGGACAAGCCAGTTCTAAGAACGAGCTGGTTCTTAGAACGAGCTGGTACTAAGAACGAGTCGGTTCTAAGGGCCGCTTCTTAGAACAAGCCGGTTCTAAGAACGAGCTGGTTCAAGGAACAAGCTGGTTCTAGAAACGAGCCGGTTCTAAGAACGAGCCGGTTCTAAGGGCCGCTTCTTAGAACAAGCCAGTTCAAAGGGCTGGTTCTAGAAACGAGCCGGTTCTTAGAACAAGCCGGTTCTAAGGGCCGCTTCTTAGAACAAGCCGGTTCTAAGAACGAGCTGGTTCTAAGAACGAGACGGTTCTAAAAACGAGCCTGTTCTAAGAACGAGCTGGTTCTAAGAACGACCGGTTCTAAGAACGAGCTGGTTCTAAGGACGAGCTGGTTCTAAGAACGACCGGTTCTAAGAACGAGCTGGTTCTAAGGACGAGCCGGTTCTAAGGGCCGCTTCTTAGAGCAAGCCGGTTCTAAGAACGAGCTGGTTCTAAGGACGAGCCGGTTCTAAGGGCCGCTTCTTAGAACAAGCCGGTTCTAAGAACGAGCTGATTCTAAGAACGAGCTGGTTCTAGGAGCGAGCCGGTTCTAGGAATGAACCGGTTCTAAGAACGAGCTGGTTCTAAGAACGAGCTGGTTCTAGGAGCGAGCCGGTTCTAGGAATGAGCCGGTTCTAAGAACGAGCTGGTTCTAGGAGCGAGCCGGTTCTAGGAATGAGCCGGTTCTAAGAACGAGCTGGTTCTAGGAGCGAGCCGGTTCTAGGAATGAGCCGGTTCTAAGAACGAGCTGGTTCTAAGAACGAGCTGGTTCTAAGAACGAGCTGGTTTTTAGAACGAGCTGGTTCTAAGAACGAGCCGGTTCTAAGAACGAGCCGGTTCTAAGAATGAGCCGGTTCTAAAAACGAGCCGGTTCTAAGAACGAGCGGGGTTCTAAGAACGAGCCGGTTCTAAGAACGAGCCGTTTCTAAGAACGAGCCGGTTCTAAGAACGAGCCGGTTCTAAGAACGAGCCGGTTCTAAGAACGTGTTGGTTCTAGGAACGAGTCAGTTCTAAGAACGACCCGGTTCAAAGGACAAGCCGGTTCTAAGGACAAGCCAGTTCTAAGAACGAGCTGGTACTAAGAACGAGTCGGTTTTAAGGACGAGCCGGTTCTAAGGGCCGCTTCTTAGAACAAGCCGGTTCTAAGAACGAGCTGATTCTAAGAACGAGCTGGTTCTAGGAGCGAGCCGGTTCTAGGAATGAGCCGGTTCTAAGAACGAGCTGGTTCTAGGAGCGAGCCGGTTCTAGGAATGAGCCGGTTCTAAGAACGAGCTGGTTCTAAGAACGAGCTGGTTTTTAGAACGAGCTGGTTCTAAGAACGAGCTGGTTTTTAGAACGAGCTGGTTTTTAGAACGAGCTGGTTCTAAGAACGAGCCGGTTTAAGAACGAGCCGGTTCTAAGAACGAGCCGGTTCTAAAAACGAGCCGGTTCTAAGAACGAGCGGGGTTCTAAGAACGAGCGGGGTTCTAAGAACGAGCTAGTTCTAAGAACGAGCCGGTTCTAAGAACGAGCCGTTTCTAAGAACGAGCCGGTTCTAAGAACGAGCCGGTTCTAAGAACGAGCCGGTTCTAAGAACGTGTTGGTTCTAGGAACGAGTCAGTTCTAAGAACGACCCGGTTCAAAGGACAAGCCGGTTCTAAGGACAAGCCAGTTCTAAGAACGAGCTGGTTCTTAGAACGAGCTGGTTTTAAGAACGAGTCGGTTCTAAGGGCCGCTTCTTAGAACAAGCCGGTTCTAAGAACGAGCTGGTTCAAGGAACAAGCTGGTTCTAGAAACGAGCCGGTTCTAAGGGCCGCTTCTTAGAACAAGCCAGTTCAAAGGGCTGGTTCTAGAAACGAGCCGGTTCTTAGAACAAGCCGTTCTAAGGGCCGCTTCTTAGAACAAGCCAGTTCTAAGAACGAGCTGGTTCTAAGAACGACCGGTTCTAAGAACGAGCTGGTTCTAAGGACGACCGGTTCTAAGAACGAGCTGGTTCTAAGGACGAGCCGGTTCTAAGGGCCGCTTCTTAGAACAAGCCGGTTCTAAGAACGAGCTGGTTCTAAGGACGAGCCGGTTCTAAGGGCCGCTTCTTAGAACAAGCCGGTTCTAAGAACGATCTGATTCTAAGAACGAGCTGGTTCTAGGAGCGAGCCGGATCTAGGAATGAGCCGGTTCTAAGAACGAGCTGGTTCTAGGAGCGAGCCGGTTCTAGGAACGAGCTGGTTCTAAGAACGAGCTGGTTCTAAGAACGAGCTGGTTCTAAAATTTTTTGCTGTATATGTTAGCTTTGAACACGTGGGTGGTCGTAGGGTTATGATTCTAAAGTATTTGGCGTGAACGCTAATAAAGAACTTTATTTTTGGCGAATTCTCTTCTAAGCGACCATGTCGCATCTTCTGACCGGCCATGCATATTCTTCAGATTGAGCAGAATTTTATCACGAACACGACGGTATGCTTAGTTTCTGTCTAGGAAGACTGGTTGTCTCGCAACAGCACATTTTATGCTCCTATGTCGGGCAAAAACACCAGTGTCACAAATTGTAGTAATTTCACTGTAACTCCGAA